>LPNX010265182.1:362158-384982 GCA_001517045.1 Pseudotsuga menziesii
AACAAGGACAGTGGATCTATTCCCCTCGTACTTCTTTGGGTCCTCGGCAGGTTGATTTTTAGATTTAGCTCTGTTCACCTTATGCCAACCTTCTGCTTTGTTTTGCTGGATCTCAGGCTTCTTAGGGCAATTCCGAGCGAAATGCCCGTATTCATGGCAGCCTCTGCATTTAAACGGTAGCTTTTCATAGTCGAGCTTTTGGAAGTGGGCCCAATTCCCCACTGTTAATTTGATAGCTTCCGGGAGGCTAGCCTCGAGGTCCACTTCCACACAGATACGGGCGCAGGAGTATTGGTCCTTAGGACTTGCCGTGTCAATGTATTTCCCCAGGGCGTTCCCGATGGCTCGGAGAGATTTGGAATTCCAGCAGTGCATAGGGAGATTCGGGAGATGGACCCAGACTGGGACAGCTTTGGGAATGTCCGCCTCCGGATCAAAGTCCGGAGACCATCCATTGAGATAGAGGCCCTGCGGCCCCATGAAATAAGGCTCGTTCCTGAAGATTAGTTCTTTATCCTCCTTAGATTCGAAATCGAAGAGGAAGTAACCTCTTCCGATAGAGTATGAGGCCACATTTTTTGAGATCAATGGCCTCTAGTTCCTTTGGATCCAAGATTCTGTTGTTTTTGGCGAGGGCCAAAGTCCCGTGAATTGACCGATCAGAGCTCGGTCTGCCAGAGATAGGGCAACCCGGATTGTTTCTTCCGGAGGCAGGGCCACTTCTGGCACATCTTCGAGTCTTTTCACGAATTTTGGGGGAACTCCGGTGCCTGATCTCTGGGATTGGGAAGCTAAAAGCCTGTTGAAAGCATCAGATCTCACAGAGGGGACCTCCTCTGTCGTCATCAGCCTACCCTACCAGATCCAAACTCAGCACATGGAGCCTGAGTGACCTGGGATCCACCAGCAGATCCAGCTCAGCGTGGACAACGAGGTGGAACGATCAGCCAGCGTTTTTAGAGCAATCTCAGGTGGGGCCAGCCCCCAAAACGCCTACGGCCTCGGAGATTCTGCTGGTTCGCTGCCTCTGGAGAATGCAATCGTCCCTTCAATCAGCGATTGCGCCTCTGGTCAAACAATACATACATTTACCAAAGAAAAAAATATAAAAAACTTTATAATGCTAAACTTACAAATGGACGATATTCATTCCCCCCCTCAGTGTTTCCATTTTCCCTACAATGTTATGTGGCTGTTGTGATCAATATTCTTCTCCTCTTCGAGCCCCTACATTGACTACATGGAAAAAAACTTTTCCCATCACCCCTTCTTTTCGCTGCATCCCACAGTCTAGCAAGCAATTATCGCTTTTGTTTTTTTGGAGCAGGAATATTGCTATTTGACATTTTGTCACAAAAAAGATTGAATAAAGACTATTGACGATCTTAAAAAATCAAGGTCCACACATCACTATTTCTGCAAATGATCGTTTGTCGAAGAATAAAACAATTTCCACAAACCGTGTTTCAAAGAATAAAATGATATCCGCAAATGGTCCGTCAAAAAATTAATTAACTTTGTAAACCATCCGTTGAAGAATAAAACAATTTCTCAAACCGTCCATCGAGGAATAAAATAATTTCCGCAAACCATCTGTCGCTTCATTTGAAAACATGTTGGACTATTTCCATAATTTATATATTTTCAAATTCAACACTCGTTGGATAACCGACGATAATGACCTTAGTTACCATTGCAAAAAAATCCCAAATCCGACGAAGTTTAAGGTCGAAAATTCGATGAAGTTGTAGGTCGAAACTCTAATGATGTCTGAAGTTGTGCGTTGAAACTCTGACGAAGTTGAAGGTCATTAGTCCAATGAATATTGGAGGTCGAAGATTCGACAAAGTCTTGTGTCGAAAACCTACGAATTTCGCAATTTGAAAGTTAAATCCGATAAAACATTAGATTTCGTCGGATGTTATCGTATTTTGTCGTCGGATTTTGGGTTCAAATATTGTTGTGAGAGAATTATCATAAAACAAGATGCATAAATAAAACATATAAATGCAATACAAGAGAGACACCAATATACACAATTCACCTAATATGGACTACGTCAACATAGAAATTGTCAATCATTTCAATTATACCCTCCAGCAAAATGAAGGGATACAACCTACAACACATCTACTGCAACTTCCTCTTCACTCTGTCATAGTCTTATCTTTCACAATACTACACAACCACAATACAATTCCTCATACAAAAGAGGGTCTCCTTCTAGGACTAAAATCCCTAACATAACTTCTTCCGTTAGATTTGTGATATAATGAATGGATTAGATTGATTATGAAATTACAACATTTTACAAGGAAATTTTCGCCACATTTCAATAGTCGAAAACTGACAAAAAATGGACCCAATTTTTTTCCTGCGAAGATCCCACTCCTGAACCCTCAGGTTGAGGGGCTCAATGAGCTCGCTAGGACCCCCTTATGTTCATCTGTAGGAAATCTAATCACAGTTGAAACAATAATCTGGCTCCATAACCAACATGATTAGCCTTACTAGGTTATTTGAGTGGATTACATGGAACAAACTTCCACTCACCACAATGAACAATGATTAGTATCCATTTCCTCAGTATAAACATATATTATGAAATCAATTATGAATGAAATGTTCTCATGAATAATTCCTTTCACAAGTTAATATTTCATTAAAATGCATCATAATATGTCATCATGGTAAAATATGCCAAGTTGTACTTAAACATTACTAATTATCAACATGAAATAGCATCATATCATGTACCACATGTCATGTATATCTAGATACCGTGATAAATTATGAAATGCCATACTGAATATCAACATGAAATAATAACATATCATGTACCCTAATGATACAACTATAAAATACCATACCAAATATCAACATGAATATCATATCATGTACCACATGTCATATATCTCTAGATACCATGAAAAAACTATAAAATATCATACTGAGTATCAACACGAAATAACATCATGTCATGTACCACTTGTAATCTATCTCTAGATACCATGAAAATCTATTTAATACCATATTGAGTATCAACATAGGATAACATCACATCATGTACCACATGCTTGTTAATATTTCATATCCTAAGATATATATCATTAGTGTTTAATCCAAATTCACAATAGTAGCATATGCAGAATCAATGAAATAAACACAATCACAAGATAGACACAGTATTTATCCTGGCAAACCCTCGAGGGGAAGAAAAGCCAACAAAACTTGCTTTGTATAATATGTATAATATAAACCCAAAAAACAGGTATTCTCCTCCTTGTTGATCTCTCTCTCTCTCTCTCTGATGTGCTACTCAAGTGAGTGATTCTGTGTTCTAATGAGAAAAACAACTCCTATGTTTATACACTTTAAGTCACTTGAATTTTACCTTAACAAGTTGGCCCCACTAAACTGTCTGGGTCGACTTCACCTAGGAAGACTCAACACAGTATTATATTATATTCATTGGGGTACTATTGAACCGACTTATAATGGAGGATTTACCTCACGAATCTATGATTACCAATTATAAGAATAACATATTGACAAAGGAATAATAACATCTCCCTTGGGTGACATCAATAAAATACATTTAGATTATCCTTTGAAGTTACAATATTTCAACCCTCCCCCTTAACAAGAAGGGAATTCCACTGACAACATCATCATCAACTATAGGAGTACCGAATGAGAGCATCTTCAGCAGTATCAAGGTAATACATCTATACGCCATAGGAAGTTTTCAACAATCATTAGTAACTGGAACAATCACTCTTCAATGTCTTCATCTTCTGCAACACACGATCACTTGATCCTTTTGCAACAACACTTTGATCTTCTAATCCTTCATAGAAGCACTTCAATCTTCTCGATCCTTTGCAGCAATACTTTGATCTTATCGATCCTTTGCAGCAGCACTTTGATCTTCTCAATCCTTTGCAACAACACTTTGATCTTCTTGATCCTTTGCAATAGCACTTCGATCTTCTCGATCCTTTGCAATAACACTTCGATCTTCTCGATCCTTTGGAGTAACACTTCGATTTTCTTGATCCTTTGCAGCAACACTTTGATGTTCTTGATCCTTTGCAGCAGCACTTCGATCTTCTCGATCCTTTTTCAACACACTACCTACAGTACACATGATCTATTTATGGGATGATCAATCCCTATCACTTTAGGACATAGGTCCAAGGATGATGCAATCCTCCATCAGCCTACTCCCCCTTAGCTAGGAGGGTCCATAGTATCGACCAGATGAATCGTCTATAATTAAGTGTAGATCTCCTCTGCACGTGAATGCAGGACTTGTCATCCATAAGGACTTATCATAGACCATCCTCAACCTGTTAGAGATAGGATCACTCCAAGCGAGTGTTATACTATGACATCTACATGTACGTGTAGGCATAATATCCATGCAAGGTTATCGTCTTCAACTACAAATCTCGACCACACCTAGATGGAGGCCCTCATCGTAAGACATCCATAGTGTTAAAGCTAGGACCACTCCATGAGAGTGTTATACTACGACGTCCGTAAGGACTCATCATCAGACATCCTCAACAGTAAATATAGGACCATTCGTAGGCAAATGTTATACTACAACATCTAGATATAAATGTAGGTACACTCTCCATGTGAGAGTAATGTCTAGAAGGAATATCTTGATCGCACCTAAATGTAGGCTCTGTTGTTTGTAAGGACTCATCGTAGAGCATCCTCAGCTTCAAATATAGGACCACTACTAAGCAAGTGTTATTATAAGGTATCCACAAATGAATGTGAGTACTCTACATGCGAGATTAACGGCTATGGGGAAATCCTTAGATATTAAAGAACACTCTTAGAAACAGAGTGTTATTTCATGCATTACCATCCTTAAGAGAGGATACTGTTGTCCACAAGTGAATGTCGAACCTTGTCAGCATATTCGATCGTAGTTGGCCTCTTTCATACTGGAGATTCACTATCATACCATCATCAATGACAGTGTTATTATCACTCCCCCTTTCCAAGGAGGATCCATATCATCAACCTGCTCCCCGTTTGTTTGAGGAGGGTTCATATCTTTGACCCATTCTTCCTTTCCAAGGAGAGTCCATATATTTGACTTATTACTCCTTTCTGAAGAGAGTGCATATCTTCATCATTCCTTCTTGCAAGCAAATTTTGTAGTATCATCATTGTTCCTCCTTGCGAGGAAAGTATTTTTTGACTACACCAAGCTTCTCATGAAAATATTCAAACTTTACTTGAGATAGAGGCTTGGTTAGCACATCAGCAACTTGCTCATTGGTACTCACATACTAGATATTTATAGCTCCATTTTCTACCATATGCCTTATATAAAAGTATCTGATTTCTAGGTGATTTGATTTATCATGGAACACGGGATTCTTTGTCATCTTTTGTAATATCCCAAATATTGATATTTTCTATTTCTATGCAAATTTAATGAAATAACCGGGCATGCAAAATTCCATGCAAAATTTCCCTATTTTATAGCTGAAATTAGGGTTAGGGTTTGCAGGATAGAATGAACACTTACCATTGATAAGCCAGCTGAAAATGATCCAAAGAGAATATGCATGCAAGATGAGCTGAGTTGATGAAGAAATGACATGGTTTTCTGCTGCAATGCCCCGGTTGGATGAATCAAATAAGTGTGACGTTTTTGCTGAAGGGATGGTTAGTTTCAGCTGGAAATAAGTCGAAAGGAAGGTGTGACCGTGCCGGAGAGGATGGTCGGAGCATGCAAGAGTTTTGACCCCTCCAGATGCCCTAGCGAATTGGTATACCAATCTACTGCTCACGCCCCCACAACCCTGTAAACTGCTACTAGCTACCTCGAATGGACAATCTGATGGCTGATAATCACCCAATGCAGTAGAGTGATCCTATCAGTGAGGATGCAGGTTGCATGCGGAAGAAATATGGTGATCCAGAGTCCTGGTGAATGACTAGGGTTTCCCAGCTAAATGCCCCTAGTTATGCGGTTGAATCTGTAATAACCTTCGGACTTATACTGGAATACATGATAATGATGAATGCAATAGACATGGTGACAAAACTGGATGGTTTATCCTGAAGGAGACTAGGGTAGATATCTCACTGCTGAAATCCCATTAGTTGAAGACGTCCTCTCCAAGCCCAACTGCTATGGCCGCATGCTGTGCTGCTACTCAAGAGCTCCAAAATCAATAATCATCAAAAGTAAAGTCTCCATTCACTTTATATTCTTTTATAACTTTCAACTAAGAAAACCTTAACTTTTGACCTAATTAGGTCGCTTTAACTTCTAATTTGCAGTTTACTTGCATGCATGCACATGGAGACTTAATTGGATGCATGCATCATTAAATAATGCTTAGATGACATGCATACCGGTGGCCCTCTTTGACCCAATGGTGATATAATATTGATGCCATAGATTTTTTGTAGATGGCATCAGTCTTCAGTCTATTCCCTAACTGTCAGTAACCACTCAAACCCAAAGGAATCACATAGGTTAGCAGTTTGGTCCTCAATTCCTAAGCAGAAGAGGACATTACAGTCCTCCCCACTTGAGATTGCTTGTCCTCAAGCAACTGTAAAATGGGATGTTGCAATATCGGTTCTCCTTCCCATGTGGCATCCTCTGGAGGTAGTTCTTTCCATTGGACCAAGTATTCCCTAATCACCCTATTCTAGAGTTTTCTTTCTTGAATCTGTATGATCCATTCAGGACCTAGTATCAATAGTCCCTCATCATCTAAATGAGGTAGTTCTGTTGATGGAGTAATGTGTTTCCCAATGGTCTTTTTCTGGTTGGACACATGGAATACATTGTGAATTTTGCTCTCCTGTGGTAGTTCTAGTTCATATGCCACCTCTCCCACCTTCCTAATTATTCTATAGGGTCCACAGAAGTGAGGTTTTAACTTTTCTGCTCCTTTCTTCTTAAGTGAAGACTGTCTGTAAGGTTGGAGCCTTAAGTATGCCAAATATCCTACTTCAAAGCTCCGCTCAACCATGTGTCTGTCTACATACAACTTCTGTTGATTCTAGGTTGTTTGTAAGTTCTCTTTTAGGATTTTAAGAATATCTTGATTGTCCTGTATCCAATCCTTTCCCTTAGGAGCCATGTTGTCTCTGAATGCTAAATCTGCATAGTCCTGTTGTCCGTTGATTGCACACCAACAACAGAAACTTTCCAAAAGTTGTCTCCTCACTTGAGAAAGTGGGAGAGGTGTGACCTTGGGGGAAAGCACAGAGCTAGCTATTGTCACCTACTCCTAGCTCCTCCATTTAGGCTAACTCCTAACAAAGCCAAGGGGGGTAGTCCCTAACAAAGAGTTTTCTATGGCTCAATGTTGTTAAAGTGTTTTTAATTGGTTACGGATGCGGATGGGTGTTGTTTAGGAGTTATTGTGATTGAATGTGTTTGTTTATTATGAATTTGACACATAAGACAAAGCAATCCACGTTGATATCAAGAGAATTAAAATATAAACAATAATTCAAGACTTTGCGAAATAAGGATGCATTCACAGATAAGAATTTAAATATGCCAAAGACAAGTGATCCAGATATAACAATTACACAAAAATTAAAAGACAAGTGCATTTATGGAGTCAACGCTCTGCAATGCCTTAAGAAATAAATAAGTCTTGAAATAAAGCTAGTGGATGTAACGTTGTGCAAGTGCTCTTGGTATATTTTAAGGATTTTAAGTGATCTTTCTTATGGTGTCATCGAAGGTTTTTCAAGAGCTAGGAAAATGTTCCAAGTTTAATCTATTGAAGACACGACGGCCCGCCCAGTATCCCAGGCTGGTATCGCGAATATTGACCAGCTAGCTGAGAAGCTTAGACAGTGGGGAGTTTCGACGCTTCTACTAAGAATAACTTAGGAAATTCTCTACAACACCGGTGCATTGGTTATGGGTTTAAATTTTATTATGTTTCTCTTGTAAGATTAAAAATCCAATGCCATTTCTGGGCACTTCGATTTTGAAGTTGGTCAGAGCATACTCCGGTAAGGAGACAATGAAGTTAATTAATTATGGGGGAGTGAGTTGCAAATTTTATTAATTCTATTAATTAAGACTCTTTGACAGAGAGCGCACTTGACCTTGTCTTATGACAAAGGTTCAAGAGAATTAGCTACTCTAAATGCCTAACGCAAGGATATGCAAGTCTAACTATGCTCTACGATAGAGAGTGCTCTTGACTTGGGTTATGACAATTTCAAGAGACTTAATTAATTAATTGATTAAACTTAAAAGAAAAATAAAGATCTAAACTACCCAAGAGTCTCTTTCAAGTTTTTTAGGCCCTAATCGGGAAAGCATGGGTAAAGTAACAAATCAAAAGAAAACAAAAAGAAACTCTCTGATAGAGAGCACTCTTGATCCACCTTATGGTGAGATTCAAGGGATTTTGGTAATTTTTAGGTATTTTGCAATATTATATCAAAAAAGTGAACAAAATTAAAACTAGCTAAGTGAATAAATAAGGAAATTTTTTACTCTTTTCTATTTTATGCAAGATGAACCTTTCAGAAATAAACTATCTAACTTTAATAATAATAAAAAAACAAAACTCTAACAATTGAAACTATTCTATCCTACTTTTAACAAATTGTGAAACAAAGCATGAAAATGAGGAGACGATACAAGCTTCCCTCAAATGGGGGAAGAGGGGTGTGGGAGCCGTAATTTCACTTGCTCTTTATTAATTTGTTTACAATGCTTTCCTTTGTTGCCTTTTTTGCTTCTTTTCTTATTCCTGGAAGGCCTTTGGAGCAATTTGCAGAAGGGGAAAAGAAGAAGAGGGAGTTTATGGTTTTTTAGGGCTTGATTATTCAGAATTTCTCCAGCATTTCCGCTATACCTGTCATAGAAGTAAAAAATCAGCAAGCATATATTGTTAAAAGATGGTAGGAAAGGCAATGCAAAAATAAAAATTTATAAAAAACTTTGGAAAAAATTTTATACTTGGAAAAAATTTTGAACATTCATATGCAAAGCATAAATTTTTCCCTCGATCTAATGAAGGAAACTAGATCTAGCAAAAGCCCTAAAAACATATCTGAATAATGAATATTGAAACTTGGATCTATTTCATGAGAAAATGCAAAATATTTAAGGAAGAAGGGTAGAGAAAGAAGTTTCTTGTGGATGGAACACAAGAGATGGAAGAAGACTCCAGCTTTCTTTCGAATGAGAAGAGAATGATCCTTGTAAGCCCTGCAATCACAAAATGTTAAATGACCAGTTGCTTGAAGCTTGGGCTAGATGTAGCTGAACTCGCACCCTTCTTCAACCTGTGAACCCCGCTAATACCAAAACTCAGATACAAGTGAGATCATATATATGAAAAGTATGCTAAGATAATTCAATCGAGATCAATATTACGTATAACTAACTACTCATATTCATCAAGATTAGAACCTACTTTTCATAAATAACTGATTTGAAACTACAAACAACTACTCTATTGTGCCAACAGTGGCCCTCTTGAGCTTAACACATAAACTAATCTCATTCAAGTAAAAAGGAGCAATGGGTTAGAAGCAGTATCACCTCAACCATGAATCATTCACCACATGCAAAGAGAGATGGACCTCCAAAGTCGAAAATCTTATTAATCAAATGTAAGCAAAGCTTAATACAATTTTTGCAGAGTAGCTCCAGCACAAAAGTTCCATCCTGATAGAGCTGAAAGAGCCTCTATTTATACAATGAAAGCAAGCTAAAACCCTAAAACCAAACTAAGAGTGACACCGGAGTAATTGAATGAGCTCGGCATGATGATTTGGAGTTGAACTGAGCTAGAACTGAGTTGTAACTGAGTGATGGAGTAATGAGGGGGGGTGAGGTGGCTTATCCTCCCTCGTAATGATCATCCAACCAATAGATAACCGACAATTCAACCAAAAACGGATTTGACCAAAGAGGGCAAATTTCTGACTGATATTTCAACTGCTACACTCCGATACTTGATCTGAAACTGACCGATATTGATTGGAATAATCATAAATGCTCCGTGCCATGTCATTTAGCCTTTTATTTTATTCAATTTGGTTTATTTTGGAGAGTTTTTATTTTCTCCAAAATATTCATTTTTAATATTTTAATTAATAATTTCTCCGTAAATGATTTTTTTGAGAAATTATTAATTATGAGGATGAATGAACCTCTGAAACTTGGAGATAGATGGCCAGCTGATCATGAATGATTTTTGGCTTAAGGTCAGAGCCTTCAATCACTGAATTCGGGTTCCGGATGACTAACTTCTTACAAATTGAATTTTTCCATTTAAATTATGGAAAAAATTAATTAAAATTTAGGGAAAACTAAAAAATTAAAAAATTAAAAAATTAAAATTTTGACACGTCCAGTAAAAAAATTTCAAATTTTTTCTGAGGGTCCTAGTGACTTAGGACATGATCATGCTCTATTCTAACAATGTCTAGTAGGTTTATATATAATCAGTTGGGATCTAATAACCCCCCAAGGCCCAAGACTCAAAATCGGGCATTCTAGCTTTGGAGGAAGTGAGTGAAAACCTCGTCATTTATACTCAGCTATAGGCAAAGCATAATTGTCAAGTGAAAAAAAACTCCCTAGAATACCTTAGTTGAAATTCTACGTCTTAGGAGACAGAACCAATCAAAACACCCTACTAGCACATTTTATTACAAACCCTATGGGGCCATGGTCATAATTATTCAAACAAAAAATTGACTAGCCAAAATAGGCTAGACACAAAGGTGGATCATCTGATACACTAGAATCAAACATTTATCATGTTTGTCAACTAGCGGCTCCTCAGCTAATCCAACTATGGTACAAATAAGTGGATAACAAGTCCAAAGTCTCGTAGCTATATAATGCCTTAAAAGGTGTCATCCTAATAGACATGTGATAGGTAGTATTGTAGCAGTACTCCCCTAAGTGTATCCATTTAATCTAGGTTCGTTGCTTCCCTATTACATAGTTCCTCAAATATCCTTCAATCCACTTGTTGACAATTTTTGTTTGTCCATCGCATAGTTCCTCAAATATCCTTCAACCCACTTGTTGACAATTTTTGTTTGTCCATCGCTTTGGGGATGATAACTCGCGCTGGTAGCAAGCTTGGTCCCTACTAATATGAATAGTTCCTGCCAGAAGGCACCTGTGAATCTACTGCCCCGGTCACTGACAATGGTCTTAGGAAAGTCGTGTAACTTGAAGACCTCCCCGAAGAATAACTCAGCTACCTAAGTTGCAGAGTAATCATATGATATAGAAAAGAAATGTGCAAATTTGGTCAGTCGATCAACCACGACATATAAACAATCTCGCCCTTAGAACTTGGACAATCCTGTAATGAAGTCCATGGAGACACTTTCCCATTTATGTTCTGGAATCAATAGTGGCTGAAGCAATCCTGCTGGATGGATGTGCTCAATCTTGTTCTGCTGACATATGCTACATTCCTACACGTGCTGCATAAAGTCCCCTTTGAGGCCCTTCCATGAGAACCTCTCCTGGATATGCCTATAGGTCTTCAAGAAACCTTGATGTCTTGATAGTGGAGAGTCATGTGTTGCCTATATGATTTTCTTCCTCAAAGTTGATTCTGGGACAAGGTATATCCAGCTCTTGTAATAGATGATGTCATCGACAATTCTGTACTTGTCATCCTGAATCTATCCATCCAATAATTCGTAAGCGAATTTATTTTTGGAGTATTCTACTAAAAGAAAAGCCCTTCAATTATTGGATATACTCATGAGAGATAATGAGGTGGGACGCCTAGATAATGCATCAGCTACTATATTATTCTTACCTTTTACATACTCGATCTCAAAATCGTAGGCTTGTACTTTGCTAACTCATTTCTATTGGTGCTCATTAAGTATTCTATTTGAAGAAGTACTTGAGGCTGTTATGATCTGTCTTGATTTTGAACTTGCTATCCACCACGTACTGTTTGAACTTCATGAGAGCATGTAAGATGGCTAGCATTTATTTGTCATATATGGAGTAGTGGTGCTCATAGTTCTTCAGTTTTCGGCTCTCAAATGCAATAGGGTGATGGTTTTGCATCAATACTGCTCCTAGCCCTTCCCCTGATGCATCGCACTCTACTACAAATGGTTGTGAGAAGTCTGGTAATGCTAAAACTAGGCAAGAACTCATAATGACTTTCATCTCCTTGAAAGTTTTATGTGCTAGTTCTGTCTAGGTGAATTCTCCCTTCTTTATGAGATCTGTGAGGGGTGGGGAAAATTGGAATAATCCCTTAACATACCTTTGGTAATAAGTGCAAAGACCTAAGAATCCTCTCAATTTTGTGATTGTTTTTGGCGTGTGCCAATCTCTGATAGATCGGATTTTCTCCATGTCAACCTGTACTCCTTTTTCACTGATTATGTGCCCTAGATACAACATTTCCTTCATGCCAAACTCACACAAGGACATTTTCACATAAAGCGAGTGTTCTTCTAGTATGCTCAATACTTCATCCAAGTGTTTCAGATGTTCCTCCCATTTTTTGGTGTAAATCAGGATGTCATTAAAGAATACTAGGAAAAACTTACGTAGCTGAACTCTGAAATTATGGTTCATGCATGACTGAAAAGTGGTTGGAGCATCGCTAAGTCCAAAAGGCATGACCAGAAATTCATAGTGACCATAGTGACAACAGAAAGCTGTTTTGGAAATGTCTTGGTCCGTTAGTCGGATTTGATGGTACCCTGAGCGAAGATCAATCTTGGAAAAGTATTTGGCACCCCATAGTTAGTCCATGAGTTCATCAATCCTAGGGATGGGATACCTTTTTTTAATGGTATTTTTGTTGAGTGCTCAAAAATCGATGCACATTCGTAGTGTACCATCCTTCTTCTTGACCAAGACCACTGAAGATGCAAAGGGGCAAGAACTGGGTTGAATGTATCCAAGCTCCAACAATTCTTTGATCATTTTCTCGATCTCATCCTTGTATCTTTTGGGATGCCAATGAGTGGTGATGACTGCCTGTGTCCCCTCCTCTAGCTCAATGATGTGTTCAAAGCCCTGGTCTAGTAGTCTACCTGTTGGAAGGTCCCGAAATACCTTTTTGTGCTTCTGTAACAAGGCATGAATATCACCTGGGTGTTGTGTGTTGTTCTCTAGAGGTTTCCTAAAGGTGACAAAACATTCTGCAGCCCATTCTATGTCATCCTATCTGAGTACTGCCTCCATTCTCTATGAAGAGACCGGTATTGGGGCTAGTGTTCATTCCCCTCAAAACTACCCGTTTTTCGTCTGGCCCCTAGAACTCCATTTACATTGCCTGGTAGTTTGTAGTATATTTCCCTATTGAATAAAGCCAATTAACACCTAATACTACATGAGTATCTGATACATATACTACATAAAATGAATCTGTCATATGATAGTTACCTAAGGTGACATTCAATTTTGGAATCCAGTAGTTGCATTCCATGTTGGAGTTCCCAATTACCGCTATAGTAAATTCCTTGAACTTCTCAGTCTGAATACCCCTCTTGGCTAACCAAGCAGAGTCAATGAAATTGTGGGTTTCTCCCCCATCAATCAATACTTCCACTCTGTGACCCTGTAATACTCCTCTGACCCTGAGAGTATGGAATCTTGGTACTCTAGATAATGTATAAATGACTCTCTCTGGTGTATCAACCTGGAGTGATTCTTCCTCGGTTACCCATAGTTCTTCTGTGGGATCCTTCTCATAGTCCTCCCCGTCACTGTTTGAATATACTTCGATGTAGTGAGCCTTTTCCTTCCATGCAACACCTGTATCCTAGCACCCATGGTTCTTGACAAGTGAAACATAATTTCTTCCACCTCAAATATTTCCTAGTGTCCTCGTCTAACCATGTTTTCTTGGGAACATCCTGCTAGAAAGGTTTCTTGTCCTTGTCCCTAATAGGAAAGTTGATTTTGAGAGGGAACCTGTTCTTCGGAACAGAATCCTAGAGATCTCTGGCTTTGCTAATAGCACCCTGCAAAGTGGGGGGTTTGTAGGATTTCACCCATTCCCGTAGTGGCTCTATTAGGGCCTTAGTGAATAACATCGTCAACCTTCTCTTTGACACATTTGTTACCATGACTGCTATCCTATGGAATTCTGAGATGAAGGCCTCTGCACTACCTGTTTGTTTGAGTTGAGCCAACTCTCTGAAATGTATCTCTAGATCTTTCTTGTCGAACCTCTCCATGATATTCTAAGTGAAATCTCTGTAGGAGTGTATGGTGTTGTGGCCCAATGTCACCAATATATGGTACCACCACTCATGAGCCTCTCCATCTAGGTGGAGTGTAGCCAATTTAATGGCATCTGTCTCTATCATGGGATTGAGTTGGAAATAGGTATCCAACTTTTGAACCCATATCCTTGTTGAACCTGTGTGAGTCCCATCAAATTTTGGGATGGTCAACCTGCCCAAGGTCTTTTGCAACTCATAGTTGTGATTGAATCCCTTGTTGAAATTCCTGGGCCTTTTCCTACTCTTCATGTTGCAAAAATCTGAAAAAGACATGGCGGCATGAAACTCATCCCCTAAGTCCCTGTATTCCTGCAAATAAGCCCCAAAAGGTTCGCTAGGCTCTACCTGCATGACTGGACCTCCTATTGCATCTGCCAAGAAGTGAAGCATAGTAGGCTTGTTGGAAGGTTTGCTATATATGTGTGGTGTATTCTGTATATTGGTGTATGCATCCTTTCCACTGTTGCTTATAGATCCTCGATCTACGGGTGAGGGAGGTGTACTGTTTTTACCTAGTTCTGGTTTTGTCGATAATCTGTTGATTGCATTGAGTACATCTTTTTTCCCTTTGGCTAAGTCTTGCAATGCAGATACTAAGTTGCAAAACTCCATCATGTCCTCATCTTCTCCCATTCCCTTTCCCCTGTCAGAGTGTATACCTATTTGTTCCATGT
Organism: Pseudotsuga menziesii; assembly: GCA_001517045.1. Lineage (NCBI taxonomy): Eukaryota > Viridiplantae > Streptophyta > Pinopsida > Pinales > Pinaceae > Pseudotsuga > Pseudotsuga menziesii. The sequence goes on from LPNX010265182.1 coordinate 377,104, forward strand.
CTGAGCTGATATCTTCTAGTTGGATATCCTCAAAATCCTTCGTGTAAATACTCCTTCTTTTCCTATAGGTTACAAAAGGGTCTTCTTCTGTATTCATCTACTTCTCATTTCTTAAGCTCACAGTTGGCCAAGAAGATAGCTATGATACCACTGTAATATCCCAAATACTGATATTTTCTATTTGTATGCAAATTTACTGAAATAGCCGGGCATGCAAACTGCCATGCAAAAATTCCCTATTTTATAGCTGAAATTAGGGTTAGGGTTTACAGGATAGAATCAACACTTACCATTGATAAGTCGGATGAAAATGCTCCAGAGAGAATACACATGCAAGATGAGCTGAGTGGATGAAGAAATGACCTGGTTTTCTGCTGCAATACCTCGGTATGCTGAATAAAACAAGTGTGATGTTTTTGCTGAAGGGATGGTTAGTTTCAACTAGAAATAAGTCAGAAGGAAGGTGTGCCCATGCCAAAGAGGATGGAAGGAGCATGCAAGAGTTTTAACCCCTTCAGATGCCCTAGCGAATTGGTCTACCAATCTGCTGCTCATGCCCCCACAACCTTGTAAACTGCTACTAGCTGCCCAGGATGGAGAATCTGATGTCTCAAAATCACCCAATGTAGTATAGTGATTCTATTAGTGAGGATGCATACCACATGTGGAAGAAATATGGTGATCCAGAGTCCTAGTGAATGACTAAGGTTTCTCAGCTAAATGCCCCCAGTTGTGTGGATGAATACGCAGTAACCTTTGGACTTATACTGGAATACATGATAATGATGAATGCAATAGACATGGTGACAAAATTGGATGGTTTATCCTGAAGGAGGCTAGGGAAGATATCTCACTACCGAAATCCCGTTAGCTGAAGACATCGTCTCCAACCCCAACTGCTATGGCCGCATGTTGTGATGCTACTCAAGATCTCCAAAATCAATAATCATCAAAAGCAAAGTCTCCATTCACTTTATCTTTCTTTTAGAACTTTCAAATGCGAAAACCCTAACTTTTGACCTAATTAGGTCACTTTAACTTCTAATTTGCAGTTGACTTGCATGCATGTGCATGGAGACTTAATTGGATGCATGCATCATTAAATAATGCTTAGATGTCATGCATGCCAGTGGCCTTTAGCTCTGGTGGCTCTTTTCAACCGAATGGTGATATAATATTGATGTCCTATATTTTTTGTAGATGGCATCAGTCTTCAGTTGATTCCCTAACTGTCAGTAATCGCTCGAATCCACGAGAATCACATAGATTAGCGATTTGGTCCTCAATGCCTAAGAAGAAGAGGAAATTACATCTTTATACAACTCTGATTGTCAAAAAGAATCAGTGTGATATCCAAATCCGTGTCAAATAGAACTTACATCAGTTTTTGAATCCATATCGCTTCACAACTAGCGAATCAAGCTGCTATGTGCTATGCTTCAGTTGTACTGAGAGAAACAATGGATTCTTTCTTACTAAACCATGAGATCATGGAAGATCCTAGACAATAACATCCACCTAAGGTGCTATTTCTGTTTGCGGCACTTCCTACCCAATATGAATCCATATATCCATACAATCTATAGCCATGATCTCTAACATATTATAGTCTAAAGTCTATAATACCTTTTAGGTACCTCATCACATGCTTTGCAGCTATCAAGTGAACCCATATAGGTTTAACTAGATATTGACTTAAGGTGTTTACAACAAAGAATATATTTGGCCTTGTATTCATTAGATACATCAATGACCCAATAATCTATCCATACTGATTCATATCCACTAACTCTGATGATTCATCAGATAACAGCTTCAAGTTGGTGTCCATGGGTATGGCCATGTCTTTACAATCCAACATATCAAATCTTTTCAAGATTTCTACTGCATACTTTCCCTGGTTCAGAAAGATTCCTTCTGGGATCTGCCACACTTCCAGCCCGAGGAAATAATGCATCAATCCAAGATCTTCCATATCAAATTATTCTGCTATATTCTTCTTTCTTTTTGTGATATGTTTTCCATTTACAGTCAGAAATAGATCATCTACATACAGTAATAGCATGAAAGGTTCATCATCCATAATATTCATTTGAAGGTTAGGATCAACTTTACTTTTGGTAAATCCCAATCTTGTCAATAAGCTATCTATTATACCATACCAAGCTCTAAGAGCTTGCTTCAGTCCATACAGATCCCTTTTCAACTTATATACATGAGTCACTCTGTCTTCAATTTCAAATCCTTTTGATTTTTCTATGTAAACCTATTCCTCAATGATACCATTCATGAAGGTTGTATTTACATCCATCTGGTGTAGATCCCAAGCCTTCATCATGGAAGCAAGTGCCATGATGGTTCTGATGGAAGTGTACCATGCTAGTGGAGTTAATTTCTACTCATAATCAATCCCCTCTTTCTAAGAGAATCCTCTAGCCATAAATACTTCCTTGTACTTTTCAATACTTCCATTAGCAACATGTTTTATCTTGTAGATCCATTTCTAAGATACCACACTCTTGTTTTATGGTTTGGGTACTATGTCCCAAACATCATTCTTCATTATTGATTGGTATTCTTCCATCATTGCTTCAACCCACTCTTTCTTCTATGCAGCTTCCTCGTAGATGGTGGGTTCTTGATCTACAAGATCACACATTAAAGCCATATAATTGGAGTATGGATTTGATATTTTTCTTGTTCTTGTGGAGCCTTCTAGAGCTCCATATCACTATATTTCTTGTATGATTTCTCTTACCCATGCAGGTTTTCTCTTTTGAGATATGTCCATAGCAGGGGGTTCCTGAGGTTCTAGCATATCATGACCTTCACATGCTACTCTTTCAGGAGAGGGTTCAACTTCTATCATTCTGGGAGGTACATCCTCTTCATGTACTTCTTCAAGTTGAAACCTTCTGGATTTCTCAAGAGTTGTCTCTTCATCAAATGTTACATCCCTACTAATATCGATATGATGGAATCCTGAAATGTATATCCCGAAGGATTAGAGACTTCATAGTATCCTTCTTTCTAGAATGGTCCAACTTGGTTCTGTTCTCTTTCAGAATATGTACATTTACTAGAAAACCAGATATCTTGAGATGGATCACTTCAGGTTTCTTTCATGTATACATTTCTTCAGAAATATTGAATCCAAGAGCACTGTGAGATAATCTATTTTGCACATATACAGTTGTTCTTGTTGCTTCATCCCCTAGGTGCATGGGCAGGTCTTGGTCATGAATCATTATTTTCACTACTTCCATAATGGTTCTATTATTTCTTTTTGCAACACCATTTTGTTGAGGATTGTAGGGAGTGGTTAGTTCCCTCTTGATTCCAGCCTCCTTGGGGAATGCTTCATATTCTTTTGATGTATATTCTCCACCATTATCTGATCTCAGTGTCTTTATTCTTCTTTCTGAATGGTTCTTTATTAAGGCTTTGAATTCCTTGAATTTCCCGAACATGTCACTCTTGTTCTTCAAGAAGTATATCCATGTATTTCATGAATAGTCATCAATAAATGTGACATAATATTCATATCCACTTAATGATATGGAGGTCATAGGACCACATACATAAGAATGAATTAATTCTAATGTACCTTTAGTATGTGTTTCACTTTTTGAAAATGTATTCTTGATGTTATTTTCTCTTGCACATCCTTTGCAAGTTCCCTCGTGATCAATATTTAGATATGGTAACCCTGTTATCACCTTTCTCACATAGTACATTTATTTGTAGTTGATGTGAACAAGCCTCCTATGCCATAGTTCACTTGAGCTAGTGGTCTCATGGACGAGGTTTGTCTCTAGATGTACTTTGAGTTTGTACAACCCTTATTGTTCTTCACCAATTGCCACAACATCTTCAAGTGTCTTTCCTTTGGAACACATAAGTACTTGTCCATATATGAAAGCAACTCTATATCCTTTCTTATCTAGTGCTGATATGGAAAGTATGTTCTTTCTGAAACCTGGTACGTATAGTACCTCCTTCATCTTTATGGAAGTCCCAGAGTAAATCTTGTAGCTTGATTCACTAATACCTTTGATGGGATATTGATAGTCATATCCTAATGATACTTTCTGAGGAGATCTCTTTTTTTCAAGTCTTGATAGAGTTTTCTTCTTCCCTATCATGTGCTTTGAAGCACCACTACCAATAAGCCATGTATCTTCTCCAGGTGTTATAGACCCAGAGAGTGCAAAGAATAATACATATTCTTATTTTTTTAGTTTCTTTCAAGGTCTTTCTTCTTCTTCCTCATCTTCAGCTAGATGATCATGATGTCTTTTGTTCTTCTTCTTCTTTGGTGATGGACACTCTCTAGAAAGGTGTCCTATATTATAACAGTTATAACATTGATACTTTGAGTAATCTTTCTTTTGATTGTTTACTCTTTTCTTTTGAAACTTCTTCTTTGAACGTTTATGACTAACCTTTTTGAATTTTGATTGTTTTCTTCCTTAAGTATGGATGGATAGAGCTTGATCAACTTCTCTAAGTAGAGCTCCTCTGTTGGCTACTCTAGATTCTTCTTGAATGCAATCTTCCCATATAATGGAAAACTCCATACTTTCTTTTCTGGCACACAAAGTATGTATGAATGTGTCCCAAGGTATAGTGAGACCATTGAGAGCAGTCATAACTAGCTCATCCTCATCAAGGGTGTCTCCAATAGCACTTAGTGAGACCATTGAGAGCAGTCATAACTAGTTCATCCTCATTCTCGAAGAACGAGTAAACCTGGAAGTAGAAACTGCAGAACACCTTTACCATGTTCCTTTGGAGGTAGTTGATCACTTCAGGAGACACACAAGATCTTATGTGAAGAAGCTTGGAGGATTGCAGACAATCCCTAAATTACTAAGAAGGCGAGATCCTAGAAGAACACCCACTTACACGGAAGAATCAATTTTGGCAAGAAATTTGGAGGAATTGGTGAATTTGTCCTTACAAGAGATTGTTCAACCACTTGATCAGTTGGGACTGGATTCCTCAGTTTTTTCACCTTTCCAGTCACCTTTGTAGTCACCAATTTAGTCTCCAGCGAAATCTCCTTGGAGAATCATGGCTGGGAATGCACCCCTAAATGCTAATCATTCTAATCCACCACCAGCTTGGAGAGCCAGAACTCCATTCAGCCTGACTCCTCCATTCCATGTTTTGCCTCAGAATACTAATAAATCATTGCCTAAGTTTGATCCAGGAGAAGGAATTTATGTGGATATCACTTGCAGAGTTTTTTCTTGGCTCTAGAGCTTTTAGCGGTAGAGCATGAGGATGTAGTGTGTAGACTATTTCCACACACTTTCAAAGCTAAAGCATCAACCTGGTATTTTGGTTTACCAGCAAATTCTATAACGAATTGGGGTAATTTTGAAATATTGTTTAAAGGAAAGTTTGGTAGCCAAAGAACCACTGCCGCTCTCATGAAAGAATTGCTTTCTCTAAGGATGGACAAGAAAGAGAAAGTGTAGAATTTTAGTCAGAGGTTTGCTTCCCATTTAAATAATTTCAGTGCTTCCATAAAACCCGCTGAAGAAACTTTAATGCACTTTCCCCTGACATAGAAATGTTTGTTAAGAGGTTAGTAATGTTGGGTATATGTTATATTCTTTGCATGTGTGTATGGAAGGTAGGTGCGCATGTCAGCGCTGTAGCTCGACGATCCCAAAGGCACCTTTTTTAGCTATTTATAGATTTTATGGCTATTTATAGCTGTTTGTGTCTATTTTTAGAATTTGTCTAAAAATATGTAACTTAAACACGGTTAAGGGATTGGAGTCTTTTTCTAATCCGAGTTAACGGATTAGGGTATTTGGATGTTGTGGAATACCTATATTTTGTATTGTGAGGATTTCATAATGTAATGAAGAGAAAATAGGAGGTGTGGCTCCAAGGTTTTCTGGTTTTCCCGGTTAAGGGTTTCCAGGGTAAATCTCTATGTTTATGTGTGAATGATGTGTTGTGATATCTATTTTGCTTAAAAGAATTTGTATGCTTGCTTCTCTACACAGGTTTAAAACTTACAAGTAAAGCATTATTTGATAGAAACTTATGAAGAATCCAAGTAATTAGAGGATGAACTTGAAAGTATAAACAAACAGACTACATAGCCATATACAAGGTCTTTTAGCAGTAAGAAACCTTTGTTGTTGACTAGACCCAAATAGGAACATTCAAGTGAATTATAAAATGTTGTTAAAATGGTACAAAAGCTATCAAACAACATTGTTGATTTAGAAAAAGATAAAGAATCTAGTTCATCCAGAAAACAATTTAAACCATTCTTCAAGAAAAGAGATGAAAGTGGTCCATCCCAACCACCTACACACAGTTCTTCTGTTTTGAATTTCATTGAAGTTGGAATGGGCAATTTTTAAAATTTTCATCAAGAACCCCATTATGAGAAAAGATGTCTACAATGGATAAATTCGATGACTTTGGTGATGAACCAAATTTTAGACGCTCAAATAAACGAGCCTGAAGTAAAAGAAGAAAGGGGAAATGAACCAGAGGAACCACCTGAAACAACAATGGTATTGTGGGACTATGCACCTATGTTGGGGTTAGATGAGAGGAACCACCTGAAACGACAATGGTATTGTGGGACTATGCACCTATGTTGGGGTTAGATGAGAGGAACCACCTGAAACGACAATGGTATTGTGGGACTATGCACCTATGTTGGGGTTAGATGAAGAAGAGCCTAGTGAGGAAATTCAGCTTTCAGCAGTTAATGCTACAACAATAAGCAAGGGACCAATAATGTATGAAATTTTATTACTACCCAAGGTTAGGAAAAATCAGGAAAGCATGAACAAAATCAGTAGTAATACTCAAACCCCACCTATATCTGATTTAGTCATAACAAGGCAGAAAGCTCTCGTGGTCTGTAAGCTTGTGAAGGTTGCGGAAAGTAAAGTGGAGAGTAACAAGAAAAGTTCAGCAGAAGGTGATATGGGATATGACATAATAGAAGATATCAAGATAAAAAAGGCAAATATTTATTTATTTGAAATGTGTAACTTACCTCAACAAAGAAAGAATCTCTTGGAAGCCTTTGATTCACAAACTAGTAAATCCTAAAATGATGTTCAATCAGAAGAAGAGATTAGTGAAGCTAGCATTGGTGGAAAATCTAAATCCCAAACATTACCATTTCTACTTTCTTTTGATATTTTAAATCACAATGTACACAATTGTTTGGTAGTCTCTGGAGCTTCCTCAAATGTCATTCCTCTTTCAGTTTGTAGGAAGATAAATGTTCAACCCACACCTTATTCCTGTAAAATCATATAGTTGGATAGAACAACAGTCAAAGTGGTAGGGGAGATGAAGGATGTGCTGATACAATTATCCACAGATGAAATGGTCTGCCAGTTTATAGACATCATGGTAGTGGATATACCAGAAGCATATGGATTGATCCTGAGTAGGGATTGGTCAGCTAAATTGGAAGGATGCTTTGTAACTGACTAGTCACACTTGTGGTTTCCCTATACGAACTTCCAGAATCAGATCAAAGTGATGAGGAAACCACACATGAAGCACAATGTGACGCAACTGGAAGGGAAAATGAGCCTGTAAATTTCTCACATTCAGTTTTGGGTAACTATTTCATAGAGCTTGAACCCAGAAACTATCAGGTGGAAGATGCCATTGATGAATCAGATACATAGTAAAATATCCTTCAATTTTCGTGGACTAATAAGGTTGATGGTAACACTGTAACATAGTTAACATTGATGAATTAGTTAACATTTGTATGAGCTGGTGAATCTTGGGACAGAAGATGAACCTAAGTATGTGAACTTGGGGAAATACTACTCACCGAGTGAGAGAAGCAAATTCATCAGTTTATTTCAAC
>LPNX010265182.1:385140-466709 GCA_001517045.1 Pseudotsuga menziesii
TGGTAGTAGAACAAGATATGCTAAAGACCAAATTTCGTATGAAGTGGGGACTTTTGCTTATAGTAGAATTCCTTTTGGTCTCATTAATGCTAGAGAAACCTTCCAAATGGAAATGGATATAGCTTTCCGTGGTTCGATTGGCCACAACGTGATATTCTATATGGATGACGTAACAATTTTATCCAAATGGAGAGAAGAACATATGTTTCATCTAAAACAAATTTTTGACTGCTGTTAGAAATATAGTGTTTCTTTGAACCCTAAGAAATATGTTTTCGCGATATTAGAAGGAAATCTATTGGGTCACGTCATTTCTAAAAAGGGGATCTCTATAGACTTGGAGAGGATAGAAGCTATAGCACAGATCCCCTTACTCCACAATAAGAAAGGCATGCAATCTTTCATGGGGACTATAAATTTTGTGCGAAGGTTTGTGCCTAATTTTGCTCAAATAGTCAAGCCTTTACAGCGAATGGTTAAGCAAAGTGTATAGTTTAAATGGACTGACATAGAAAAGGGTGCATTTAACAAAATCAAAGCAGCAATAGCGCATGCACCTTCACTCAAAATTCCTGATTTTGAGAAAGATTTTATCTTATACACTTTTGCTTATGATAACTCACTCACAGCGGTGCTTACACAGAGGGAAGAAAGGGGAGACGAGTACCCCATATCATTCATGAGTACTATTTTGCAAGATGTTGAATTGAATTACCCTACTATTGATAAACATGTGTATGCACTCTTTAAAGCGGTAAAATAATTCAAGCCATACATTCTTAAGAATAGAACTAAAGTGATTGTTCCTCACCCAATAGTTAGAACTCTTTTCGTGTAGAAAGAATTAGAATAAAGGAGAGGAAATTGGGTAACATCCTTGCAAGAATATGATTTAGAATTTAAACCAGCCACTATCCTCAAAGGACAGGGGATTTTTAATTTAATGGCTGAAATTCAAAGCAATGAAGACGATGATTGGGAGAATGAAGCTGAGTTACATATGATCGATATGTGTCCTATATTCAATGCCCCAGAGTCTTGGTACAGAGATCTGATACACTATCTCCAACAAGGATATTTACCTGAACACTGGAATTCTAAACAAAGAAGAGCACTACGCTTGAAGTCAGCATCTTATCATATAATTGATGGAGTTATTTTTAGGAATAACTATGATAGAGTATTTCTGAGATGTTTAGAACAAGAGGATGCATCTAAAGTTGTTAAGGAATTGCATGATGGTCCTGCTGGAGGGCATTTTTCAGGAGATACTATGGCACATAAGATTCTAAGGGATGGATATTACTGGCTAACTTTGTTTAAGGATGCTCATGCTTACGTAAGGAAGTGTGACACATTCCAAAGAAGTAGTGGGAGACAAGCAAAGGCAGCTGGGCCATTGCAACTAGTCATTGTTTCGGAGTGATTTGAAAAATGGGGAATTGATATTATTGGAGAAATCAATCCAAATTCTTCATTGCAATGCAAATACATCCTTACATCCACATATTACTTCGTAAGATGGGTGGAATCAATTCCATTGTGGAAATTGAATGAAGATGTAGTCATAGACTTCTTACAAGAGACTATTATGACCAGGTTTGGGGTTCTAGTTTCCATGGTTTTTGCTAATGCATATTACTTTTCATCAATTAAACTTACTAAGTTTGATAATGAGAAAGGAATAAAATTACATTATTCTGCTAATTATTATCCACAAGGTAATGGATTAGCTGAATAAACTAATAAAAATCTCATTAGAATTTTAAAGAAAAATGTCATAGAAAATTAGAGAAGTTGGCATGTAGCTCTTCCAAATGAACTATGGGATAAATTGTATCCCTTAGTATTTTCACTCAATGGTTTCTAACCGATTGCGTGGTGAAATTTTAGTCTTCGAGCTGATAATATTAGTGGAGTCTTACCTTTGTAGCTGGCAGTGTTCACTAGATTGTTTCATTAGAAGGTGGTCGATAGTGGAGGCTATCTCTTTCCCTTGTAGCCGATGTTGGCGAGTGTTTTAATATTTTTTTATCATTGACTGAGTCTACCAATAGGTTCGGTCAAATGTTCTTGCCTCGCTTTCTCCGACAGTGTCGGGCTCTATTAATGGTTTTGTCCAAGGAAGGTGACATATTTGATGTTTTATTGTCGATCATTCACTGCTGCTACATCGGAGGTCTATGGACCCTCATCAGTGGGTTATTTTTCCTGAGGAGACCTGATAGTTACAGTAAAATCATGGTTTCTAATCCGATGCGGTCGACGGTTTTCATCTCCCCCCACCGATGTGTTTTTTTGCTGATGAAGATTTAGTGTGGGTGCCAAACGACATTTTATTCACGCATGTGATTTAATTTTCCCACCAACCACACTTAATGCATATTTTTTGTTTTGTTATATAAGTTGACCAGGGTGGAGTTTCGCACTATGTTCTGTTACGATTTCTACGGTGAATTACATCTTGGATTTACGATGTTTTTGAACGCACACCTATTGGACTGCACCATTTGGAATTAATGGAACCTTACATGTCAAGTTGTCACCTGCCTCCATTTTCTGCTTTCCAGGTAGGATCTCTTACTTCGATGGTGGATTGGTTTTTGGTTGACGTTTTATGTTTTGGATAAATTGGTACTTTTGGTTTCATTTTGCAAGACTAAGGTTTTTTATTTTTCACCATGGTTCAAGTCACATCCCTCAGTCTCCCAAAGGTCTAGTGATAGTCATCCCAACTCCTTTTTTTTCTTATATCTACTCTACAAGCAGCCACAGGTTCCATCTAACCCTAGCCTGTTCCTGCCTTAGATCACTCGGTCCATTTAAGAAATGAGTTACTCACAACTCTGGGTGCGTAATGATGAATCCAAGTTGGCCCAAGTTCTTTGCTGACCATTTCTTACCTAGTTCATGTTTAAATGCAGAGATAGGGGTTTGCGAAGCCTTACGCCATGAAGTCATGTTTCCTTCGGTTTGTAAATCTAGGTTTCCCATTGAGAGTTGTTGGCCATGGTGGTTGGCGATGTGGTATCCCCAGATTGTTGTTTCGTGGATTATAAATCTTAGAGAAGAGGCCATATGTCATTTTGGTTGATACCTAATACTCTACTTTAGAGCGACAGATGACCTAGGTTTAAGCTTTTGGTGCCTCATATAGAGCTTGCATTCGAGCTAGGGTTTTTTTCCCCAGTTTTGACCTTGCATTAGGTTTGGATTTTTGGTGGTGTGTGAGTTCTATGGTACAAGGTCGTTTTCGATGGGTAAAGATGATATGGTAAATGATATACTGGTTAATCTTGTTCTATGAAGAAATGATTTGTCGACAACATAATAGCTTCTATAGTAGTTTTTCATCCTTCTCATATATACGAATGGATGTGGTTTCTAACAATAGTTATGGTAAGACATGTTTTGGTGTGTTTTCTACAAGATCAGTCTGTATCTGATACCATGCATAAGAAAGGCAAGAAGAAAGCCAAAGTTGCAGAAGAAGAATCAGACGTAGAAATCATGCCTCGAGTAGAAATAATATATGAGGATACTAAATTTGTCGCCGGGGCTGAGCCTGAATTCAAGTGGGGGAAGATTTATCATATGCTCCAGGATTAGAAAGTTCCAGATGCAGACTTGAGGATCTAACCTCGTTTGGAAATATACTAAGATCGGGAATTACAAAAGTATCCACATGAACAAAACTATTTCCTTGCTTTGAGGTGATTGGATGGGTTTTGTCTAAGGTTAATGTGAAAGGGATGATTATGTATAATGTTGAAGATAAAGGATTTGCCTCTTTTACCCTGCATTTATAGCCAAATCTTACAATTTTCCAGTTTCAAAAGTTAGCATGACCAATGATTGGATAAATAGTCTGACTATTGACTGCATTAGATGTGCGAAGATGACAATGACGGATGGAAAGTCCTTTCAGAAAAGGGCATCTAGGGAATATGAGAATGTCAGTCTATGCACCCCATATAGGATAGCAACCCTAATGCTTAACAGGATATTCAGTAGAGCTGATGTAAGACTTTCCAATATTGGGTGGATACCACTAATGTACCATGTAACCATGGAGGGGACTTTGTTCAATTGGGCAGATATCATAGCTAACAGTTTGTCCTCCTGTATAGCTGCAGCACAGGTAGGAATGCAAGTCTTAGTTTTATATGGGATCCTTTCAAATTGACTGTATACTCTGATTACATCCATTTGAGAAGCTAAACTATAGTTTTAAGGAAGGAAAAGTGCCCATCTATGCAGCATACCAGGTTTTATGGGCACACAAATATCACAGCTTTTACAAGCTCATTTGCGAGGAGTTCTTAATGCCCCTTTACCAGTTAATTTTCCTTGAAGAATGTAAATTCCCGTCTGAGGGAGTTTGAGATGTTATAATGGATTATGGAGACTATTTCTTTTCTAAAGAAGGAACCTACTTGAGGATGTATGGGGGAACCAAATCCCCTTCACTGCTTCCCAAGTATGCCACTGATTATGTGGTACATAAAGAAGTAGTAAGGTATCTCTTCTTAGATTGTTTTGGGAGTTATTTGTTTGATATGAAGAAGGTTGTCTTCCCTCCAATTCCATTCTATCTTGGTAGTTATAAGTTTTCCATGGTTAAAAGTGCACCATATTTTGTGAAAGATCTGGAAATCTTCAATTTCGGTGAAAAGGGCTTTCATAGAAATGATGCTTAGGGTAAGGTGGCTACACACCATGCACTTGTGAAAGTAAAATTTGAGTACTCTGATCATTTCAACAAGGAAGAAGAAGTACATAGGAATTATTGTAATATGACTTCTCTAAACAAGTGCCTTAATAAGAAAATAACAGTCATAGGCGACAAAGGTACCAGTAGCAGTACCTCCTAATAGAAACGACAAGAAGAAGAAGTTGCACATAGGGAAAAGGAACAAAAAACACGGAAATTAGTAGAAGGTGCAAAAAAAAATTTGTCTGAAGAGGACCAGAGATAAAAGGAAGAAGAAGAAGCTGTTAGAAAAAAGGAAGAGGAAGAAAGAACACATAAAGAGTTAGCTAACTAAGAAAAAGAAGAAGCAGATAGGATAGCTAAGGAGATGAGGAAAAAGGAGAAAGAAGATCAAGATAGGGCAAATCAAGAGAAAAATATTTCTCAAGATAATCCATAAATTTTCCCTTCCACGCCAAGAAATATATTGACAAGAGGTCACCTCCTTATGGTTGAGTTAGAGTTAGTACCCTTCACTCCATCGAAGTAGCATGAGGTTGCACGTTTGGATGATGTATTCTTTAACCCCAAGTGAAAAAAAATTGTATGGAGATCCGAGAAGACATTGAAGATGGGTACCCATCCTGAGATTACCATAGTTACTGAGAAAAACGTTTTAGAAAATGTAGATGAAGATCCATAGCAAGTGGCCTCAATTGGTGTTGCAACTGCACAGGAAAATGCTTATAATGTTAGCAAGTTGAATGGAGCAGTTGACCAATACAAAGAAAAAATGGAATCTATGAAAAATACCTTGAGGAAAGAGCAAGGAATAGGATGAGAAACAAAGAGGAAGTATGATTCCACCCTTTCGTATTTAGAGAGGCTTTAGGAGGCTTATCAGATCCTGGAAGGAGAAACGGATGCCTTGGTATTTGTTAAATATCATTATCAGTGAAGAAAAGAAAGACTTAGAAGGAAAAAGTTCAGTGCTAGAAACAAAAAAGGCCACAGCTAATACTCAAGCAAAGGAGTTAAGAACCTGAGTTGCAGAACTAGAGACACAAAATAGTTCTTTGGAGACTCTGTTGAAAGCATCAAATGAGTGAAAAATGGATGTCATGCCACTCCGAGAGCATGCCCTCTTGCTCAGGAGGAAAATTTATCAAGTAGAGTTAAAAATTACAGAGGAAGTCTACAAGATTAAGCAAGCTGAGACTAGATTAAAAGAGATCTTGGTAACATCGACTGAATTCAGAACAAGAACTAAAGGAATTGCATAAGTCATCCAGGGTCATATGACTTGGTTGGAGACCAATGAAGAACTTCCAGAAAATGTGCCTCGGAAGAGTATAGAAAATTTGCATATTGAGCATGAGCTCATGGATTACAGCAGTAAGGCTGCTGCAAGACTGACAGCCACAATTGGGAAACAATGGATAAATGCATGGAATTTTACAAAAGGGTGCTCACCATGCATAACAGATGCCATACCTCTGTAGCCAAGAGACTTCAAGAATTTCCAGGACAAGAAGAACACCTAAAATACCTACAGGACAGGATGTAGGAAGATGACGTCAACATACAGCAGGTTAAAGTCTTAAATGAGAAGAAAGTAAATAATTTGGTGGCTCGGCTGCTGTCAGCAATTGCTTGCTGGAGGACCAACTTAGAGTCACTCCTTAGAAGGTAGTAGAGATAAAATCATAGTTGGATTTACGTGAGGTGTCATACTGAATACTAGAGCCTATAGATTTTAGGAACATATCGAAGGATGTAGATGCATGGAATCAATTCATGGATGGATTGGATGGGCCCTCCTAGGCTGTTTTGTTTTATTCACATGTGGAGAATTATATGTAATTTGTTGGAATTATTCCATTTTCCTAGTGAGCAAACTAGAGGATGAAAATTTTTAATCAAAGAGTTAGGGAAGCCCAAAGGGCATGGATAACCAAAAGTCATTTTGTAAATTATAAGTAAAGGTAGAATAGAATAGAGAAAGAACTTTTTCTAGCTCTCATATGCTGAAACATTTTGTAAGGAGAACTACTTCTTTTTATAATAAAGATAACTGAATTTTTGCTGGAGGAAGGACTTTATGAGATTCAAGATGGTTGTGTGGATTCATGAATTAGGAATTATTTCTATTTTCACATGTTGTACAATTTGTGAGATGGTTCTAAACTCGCTAAACTATTTTTGTGCTTATGAATGATTTCATTTTCTGTTATGAATCTTATGCAATAAATGAGTAATGAATGTTTTAACTTCATAGAGCTATCTTTGTGTTAATTTTTTGCTGTATTTATGTTTTAAGAATTTAACAGCTACCTATAGAATCCTATGTGCAAACAATACAGTAGTACATTAGTCATTCTAATATAAAGTTTGCTCCCTAGGGATAGATTAGAATATATTATATTAGACTAGTTGTTCTTTGCTTTGGGTGATTGAGGGACAATTTATTCATGTAAGGAGAGAGGTAAGACCCTACACAACTCACTATGCAGCTAACTGCTTGGGAGGTTCTTGTTTTGGCAATGACCTACATTTAGTTTAGGCACTTGCATATCATTCATAAAACATAAAATTACATAAACGGTGGATCGGGCCCCAACCGGTAAAATAGATTTAAACATTCCATTAATTCAACAGTATTCGGGCCGCTAATCGTATGGATTCCCCATTCCAAATGACAAAGGATCTAATTGGGAACGGTTATTGGGGACAATCCCTACTGTCGGTACCCAGGATTTTCCATGCATCAACAGTATAATATATATACATAAATTTCAACAGTCAAATGTATTATATTAATTAATATCCACTAGCTAATAATTACCTTTCACCTTCCTCATCCTACCTTTCCCCTTCAGGTACTCCCCTTCAAAATTGTTATTGGAGTCTGGCTCACAAATGCGATCTAAATTGAGATTTGACGCTAAATTAGGAAGATATTCACTAATATCAAACATGTTTTGGTATGTCGTATATTCCTCCATCATAGAACCCTCACCACGTGCTCGTGTCTAACCAAAACCTTCATAAATTTTAAGTGCCTCTCAACCATCCACATGGACCTTGAGTGTACAGGTCCATACAATTCAATCTCCTCGAATTGGTGTATGAGGTAGTGTTCATGTGCATTGATAAATGTCAAAGGTAGATGCTTCTACATTTCACACATGAGACAAGGAATTTCTCTCCTCCAATACTTTAGATCTTCTTTATGGATTTCTTTAGGTGAAAACCATCTACAAGTGACACAAACCAATAACGATATTTAACAAAAAAGACATTAAATTACATAACATGAATTAGTGCACAAAAAAATATAAGTTCTGGGATTAATTAAACAAACACTAACCACGTGCAAAAAAACGCTAGCTACCTCATGTGTTTCCCAATATTATATATAACTTGTTTGAAATTGTTATCGAAGTTGTCCGAGAGAGAGAGAGAGGTAGAAAATATGGTAACAATATAAAAACCACATCATTTTTAAACAAAGAGTAGGAAAACAAATAACAACAATATGCACTGGAATTAAAAAAAAAATTATATGGATACCATAATAATTACTTTCATGAAGACATGCCAATCATGCGTTTTCACCCCCGCAAAATCACCTTTCTTTGTTATGATATTCTTCATGTTCGCACAAAATCCAGTGGGAGATTTAATTTTTCGCATCAATTATTTTACAACATTACTTTGATGCTATGTTATAATCCATGAAATTGAGTTTATATTAATTTGGTCTCCATTGCTATGAAATTGAATGTCGTCTTTCATTGCATGGTTTCCTTCTTGAATGTCTTTGCAAAATTTGACAATTTTTTCTTTGTCACTCCTTAGATCCAATAGTCGCCATAATGTTTCAGTCACATTCTTTTCGATATATATTGTATCAAATAGATGAGCAATTTTAAGGAGTTCATAGTAGGGAAACTTGCTGAATTTTTTAGGATAACTTTTCATTCCTCGTGGAAGCCCATTAATGCCTTCATGATCACGACGGACATCATGAATCGTAGTTTATAAATAAATTATAGAAATCAATGGTCACTACATTAAACAACACAAAATAAAAAAAATACATAACATTTCATATGCAATGATCCATAGTACCATCTTGACGATTTCTATTAAATTGCAACTTCTATAAGTGAGGTGTCATTCGTTGTAGTTTTAATGCAGACTCTTGTTTCCCATTGAATAGATTTTTTTTTATTGTTCGATACTTGTGATTCTTAGAGAGGAAGTTCCTATACTCATCGAACACCTCCTTTCTTAAGCTTTTTGAGTGGCGTGATTTGATCTTAGGACCACAAATTGGACATGAAAATTTTCCCTTTGTCTAAAGACCTACATAAAGATATAGAATATCTATGTCAATTATAAGTATATATAAAATGAATGAAATATTTATAAAAAAATGTGTGCAAATTACTATATTAACTAGTTCATAAAATTAAATGCAATTAAAGTGGAACTTAAAAATACAAACCACATAAATGGGTTAACCCTAGGGCATCGTGTATTGTCCATACAAGCATTGCATGGAATTGAAATTTCCTTTGTCGTATTGGTATAGATACTAGAGGAGTAGTAATAGACCCTTAGTACATAGTGTTGACCTTAGGCTAAGTTTAGTTTCCCACATGCAATGATATCCTATGGTTTAGACTTTGAAGAGTTAATTCTGCTAAATATATGGTTATTTTGGCATGTTCACACCTACAACAACACCCTATTTTGGTCAACCTAGCCCATTTTCTCCCTCATTAATGCATTGGGGCTCTACCTCATTGATTTGTGGGATTGAGGCTTGACCAAGTACACTAGTGGTGTATTTGGCCCGTTTTAGCTCTCCGAGGAGCATTTATTGCCACCTAGAGCACCCCACTAACCTCAATATTCTCATCCATGCCTTTCTAGGACTAATTAATGACCCAGTACACCTCACCAATGTTCACATGAGGATTCGTGAGAGTTTGGGTTGATTTGGGTCTCCATTGGTCCACCTAGGGGGGTTGAGGTCATTTCTCACCTTGACACATGTACAACACCAATTGGATTCTAGAGTCACTTGAATTTGTTCAATGTATTATAAATGATGTATGATAATAATATGATAAGTAATCAACACCTTTCACATGTGTTGTTCCAACTATTTTATGTCTCCTTGTTTTCTCTTGCATCTTTTGTCAAACACTTTGATTGTGAAATTGTTCTAGCTCCTAGATATAACTTGAGATGCAATTCTCACATGTTATCAGATCTATTTGGAGCTGCTAAAAATCCTGTGAGGTTGAGTTGTTGTTATTAATCTGTCATAGTAATCTGCATGTCCAACTGAAGGAGGTAGCGCATCCATAACTCCAAGTAGCTCTGATGGAGTTAACTGAAGTAAACATGTCATCAGAAGTGGTTGTAGGTGCATATGTTAGCTCCAGTTCACAAATAATGACAAAAAATAATAAAATAATGAATGGAGGCACCTTCACAACTCAAGTTAACTGATTGTAAAAATCAGTTAGCAATTAGGTGCATTTATGAAACACATATCACCCCAGAAATGCTCCCTGTTTGAAGGAGGAAGCCCAGTTAGCCTCCCCAACTGAAGGAGAAGCCTTATTTAGCCTCCTTGATTGAAAGAGGGCGTGGGTATGCTCATGCTTATTTCATGGTGTGCTCATCTGATGCCGAGTAAGTCAATTAAACTTAGGATAGTGGGTAAATAGGCCAAAATTGACCAAATAAGTGTGCATGTTGGGTAAATGACTCCAACACCCCCCCTTAAGCTATACTCAGGAGGAGTAAAAACAATGCATGAAATTCTAGGGCTCCGGTAAAAAATTCCATAGGTCACCCTGTACAATAAAGTAACTGCTTAATATAACCAAGGAAATGGGAAAAACCTCATGGGAAAAATACCCCCCCTCAAACTAAGCAGTAAATCAATAAATTTTTGGTTCTTCTATGCAGCAGCATCCTGAGACTGTGCATGTGAACCTCTAAATCCAAAATAAATGAATATTTCTAGAGGAATATTTCACTTTGGAAGAAGAACAATGCACCCAACTGAATCATAAATATAAACAGTTGCAAGGTGAAAACTGGACCCATGTAGAGCAGCTGAAATCATATGAAGAGAGAGCAAAGGTTCTTGGGAATTTGAACCATGTGAGGAACACCCAAGAAAATAATATATTTCATCCTTGAACAACAAACCATGAGTGTTGAAATCAGCCGCAAGTGTTAGGAGCAAGTGTCCAGACGGATGCAGAATGTCTTCCTCTTTACTAGTTCTGTGAGGAGATGAGCTTGTGACCAAAGGTGGAGAATCCCTGGGAATGTGGAGAGCAAATGATTGAGTTCCATAATCTGATATAGCTTCATAAATATTTAATAATTCACAAAATATAATATCAGCAATCTCATAAGATAAAACTAACATCGAATCCCCAGCAGCAATTTTGAAGAGAAATTGCGGTACTTGATTTTTCACACCAGAATTGGTGAGAGCAACTACAAGCATGACTGAAAGATATTGTATTTTAAAATTTGAACCAAATACTAGCAGATCAGAAATTAAATCAGATATAAATAATTTCACAATAGATCCAAAACTGTGAATTGAAATCAAATCCCTAGCAGCAATCTTGAAGGAGACTTGCGGTACTTGTTTCTTCACACCGTTGATGAGAACAACTACAAGTAGTATTGAAGGTTTATGAACCTGATATTTTGAACCAAGCAATATCATATCAGATACAAATAATATCATATCAGATCCAATAAGTTTCATATCAGATCCAAAAGTATGGTCCACCGAGACGGTAGATGCATAGTTTTCTTCTTCTTCAAAATTCTCAATTTTGGTGCATGCACTCCTGCGAGAATTTGTTGGAAGATCTAGATCATGGGGAGCGAATGGATCCCTCTATTAATCTGATATTTTTCCAAAAATATCCAAGGTATTACATATTTTCACACCAACAGCAACATTAGAGGGAGAAAAATCAAATTTCTCTTCACTTTCGAAAGCAATTACTGGCAAATTTTGCACAAAATTCAAAGGAAAATCATCGATGAATGTTTGCATGGAAGTGTAGTAGTGTTTTTCTTCAATATCATAGATTGGAATGTCTTCTTCTGTTTCACACATATGAGGAGATGAGATATCAGAGATCTCACAAACTTCCGGAGCATCAAGAGAAGGAGTCACTGCAAGGATACTTTCTTCAATTCGAATTGACTGTGTAGAAGATTATGCTTCTTCTTCATCTTCAACAACTTCATCAGAGAGAGTAGAGGCTGATACTTTCGATTAAAGAACTCTTGTGGTGCTAGATGTGATATCCAAAGTGCTATTATGGTCCTCATTGTGATTGCCAAAGGTTCTGTCCAATTTTGTCCAGAGATCCTTTGGGTATTAAGTAGAACCAATAAGGTAGCGCAAGCTAGGAGAAAGGGCCAGACATATTGCTCCAAAAGCTCTATCACCATCATTTATCCATTCATTCTCATTCTCATAAGACTCTTTTCCAAGTCCAATAGACACCTCATAGAGACCTTGTCTCTTCAGAGATGCAATCATCTTCAACTTCCATTCTAAATAGCTTGTGAATGGGATGAGAAGAGGGACTGATGAGTCCATTCGAAGTTGTACCCGCAAAACACAAAAAAGTCAATGTAAGGTCAAACAGCCTACAAATTTCAGGTTTTCATCACACCCAGCATAATTGATCAAGCAAGCTTGATCAACAATTCCTTAACTTGGGTTATTAAGTGGTAAACCTTCGGCTTCTGGTGCAGTGATGGAATTTGAGCTTTTGCTCAATTTTTCATGCAAGATCCATTAAAAACCATGTTTTTGAAGAGAATGAGCTTCATCCCGTCATGAGCTCTGATACCATATTAATCTGTCATAGTAATCTAGGGACTAAAACATAGTCTCATAACATATTTCAGACAATTAAGCATTAAAATGGCATAATGGTGCTGCAATAGGAGTAGCATCTTTGTATAATCAATAAAGAATGAGTAATATAATACAATGGTCATGCAAGGTGCATGAATCCCAAGACAATTCGAATATTCAAGGAGGTAATTTGAATTGCATGGATGTGTGTAGCACTGAATGTAGCCACAATCAGCACACATAGTTAACCACCAAGCTAATCTATAATTGATTCTCACACTAAGTCCTAACTGAATGGAGTGCAATAGATGATTGAGTCTAACTGAAAGTGACTAATCACATGTAACTACATGTCCAATTGAAGGAGGTAGTGCATCCATAACTCCAAGTAGCTCTGATGGAGTTAACTGAAGTAAACATGTCATTAGAAGTGGTTGTAGGCACATGTGTTAGCTCCAGTTCATAAATAATGACAAAAAAATAATCAAATAATGAATGGAAGTGCCTTCACAACTCAGGTTAACTGATTGTAACAATCAGTTAGCAATTAGGAGCATTTATGACACTCAGATCACTCCAGAAATGATCCCCGTTTGAAGGAGGAATCCCAGTTAGCCTCCCCGACTGAAGGAGAAGGATTAGTTGGCCTCCCTGACTGAAAGAGGGCATGGGTGTGCTCATGTTGATGTCATAGTGTGCTCAACTGATGTTGAGTAAGTCAATTAAATTTAGGATAGTGGGTAAATAGGCCAAAATTGACCAAATAAGTGTGCATGTTGGGTAAATGACTCCAACAGTTGTTTAGGGCATATTTCTAGTTTATGTGAGTGTTTTTCATTGCAGTTTTTTACAACAATTTCATGGATTCAAATTTTGCTCCCATCCTTTTCCCATTCAACTATTATGAATGGAATTCGAAGATGTGTGCATATCTCAAGAGGCAATATCTCTATGATGTGTCCATTGGTGCTATGAGAGAACCAGAGTCTTGTCAAGAGAAGGATGCTTAGATTAATGACAATGATAGAGCATATGGAACTATGTGTCTAGTTATACCTCCTACAATGTGCTACATCCTTGATTCTGCTGATTACCCATTCGAGCTTTAGATAAATCTAGATGAAGCTCTTGGAATGCAGCAAGAAGATGAGAGCTATATGGAGAGAAAGCAAATGGGCACCTCCTTATGTGTTCTTTCTATGATCTCGGCCTCATGCATTTCTCAAGAAGTTGTTCTAAATGAAGAAGAAGAAGTAGCCAAAGATTCAGCAAATGATCCAACTCAATTTTCTTCCTCTGTGGCTTCCTTTCCTTGTCAAGAAGCTATGTTTCATGAAGAGAGCATACGAGTTGCTGCCATCACTACTTCTAAATATTTATCTATCCATCCTACACCCTTCTCCTCTATGTCTTCGGTTACGAATGGGAAAGATGTATTGCTAGTTAATGTTCATAGCGAGCCTTCTATAGAAGATGGGTTTTCTTCACATGAGAGTATTGGTTCGAAAAATGGAGAGGCTTGGATGTCAAGCGAAGATCTCTCATTGCTTCACACTTGTTTTCCAATATATTCCTCCACCATCACTAGTAGAGTTCCTTCATGTTCATATGAAGATGGAGAAGCCTATGCCATCACAATTGTGCATTTGGGACTCTTGTTCCACATTTTTGCAGCTGATTACAACCTTCATTTGAAGTTGATGCTTCAATATCCTTATGAATCGCTTAGGGTCACCTATTCTCAAGCATTTTCAGCCTCTTTCGGGCATGGCATCCAGTTTGGTTCAAAGTTCAATTCTTAAGAGCACCATTCGCTCTCCCATTAGTGCATTTTAGTTGTTCTACATGATCTAAGGATTCATCATGCAGTTGCTCCTGAGTTGGTTGAGCACATTCCACTTCTTCCCAAGAAGAAGATTCCTCTAGAAATTTTTATTTAGTTTGGAGTATATGCATATTTTGTTTATGTGTCATAATCCATTTTTTGAGGGGAGGTTTTGTCCCATGAGGTTTTCCTCCTTGCCTCTGTTACATGGATCAACATATTTTCATTGTAAAAGGTGACTTGTGCCTTAGTTTCCAAGGCCTTAATAAATCATTAAATTGTACTAAGTCTAGATTAAGGGGGGGTGTAGGAGCAGTAATACACACTTAGTTGTTATACCCAAATCTTGTCACCAACATGTGATGAGATCCTTAACACCTATGTTTTCCCTAAATCCCAAACTTGGAGTGGAACACATGCTCTGGATGACAATTCTACATAAAAAACCCTAGCACCGCTTTTTCCGGTTAGCTGATGAGCGGTACCTTGTTCATCACCGCTTGAGTTTTTTTATAGAGAAGCAGTGCCACCGTGTATGTGCTTTGTTCTTGAAGCAGTTCTTACCCTTCACCACTTTGTCATAAAGGTATGTAAGCAGTACCCTTGGTAAAATTGGAAAAAAAGAGGATTCTTGAGGTTTCTAGAACATGAGCCTCATGTCCTCCCTTATCCCTATCAATCTGGGTTGGTTGGAGTCGAGATCCCTCTTGGTAGGATCTTATGGCCACCTCACCCACAATTATCTCAACTATCCCTATCCATTGAGCCCTATAAATACAAGCTCATGTCCCATAGTTGAGAGAAAAAGCTGAATGGTAATGTTATGCTGTTGAATTGACTACCTAGCCCAATCCATTGGAGAGCACAAGAGAGCAAGTTGGAGCTATCGAGGATGAGGTGTTTGCCTTGTGGAGGATTTCATCAACACTAAGGAAATGGTTGTAAGCTTCTTCATTAAATTTCTTAATGGAAAGTTGATTTCCATCCCACATATCTGTTGTACTGATCTCGCATGTATATGCTACTGGATTCCTTAGTCACTAGTATGGATGTGTAAATAATGTTTTGGTAACTTTGATGTTCTTGTTTGTTTGACATGTTATGCAGTTACATGGGTTCGTCATCAAAGCATTATTCCAGATGTTTACAACATTTAGGGAATTTTTTCACCCTTTGTCATTCACTTATTTGTTCTGGATCTAAACCATTTAGACCAGAGGAACAACTTCTGTCTACAGAAGGTGCAATATTCCAGACAACAAATCTGGTGACTCTGTTGGGGAATAAAGCAAGTTTCAGTTGATCTGACCTTCCTAAGTCCTTTAACACTTGTTTGAATCTAGGCTCCAATCTGTAACTCTCTTTAGTCATATCTACTATCTGAATTAACAAATTTTGGTTTGAAACTTTCAGATCTGTTTAGATCTGAACTGCTTTGACTTTATATGCTTTGTTTTATTGTCAATTCATCAGTATTTATCTTTATTTGAACAATTTTTTACTGAATTCTCATTCTCTTTGTGTTCTGGATATATTCATAGAACCACGCATGTGATGTAGGCAATAAGTGGTGCCACCTCCTGAACCCTATTAGCAATAGGCGGTGCCACTGCCTGAGCGTAGTGATACAGAAGCAACGCTCATCCAGAACTGCTCTGTCAAAGACCCCTCCAACATGGTGCCAGGTAGGCCTTGTTCCAGAACTTGATTTTTTGTGATTTTTTGCAAAGTAAGGTTTTGTTTGCTTTCAGCCCTGCACTATCAGGCTTGTTTTTCTGAATTTGAATGCTCATGGTTGAAATTTTAGTAGTAAAACTTGTTTTATTGAAAGAATTCAAAAGCTAAGTTATGATTGTTGATTATTTGTTTGCTTTCATGCTTGTTGGTTGTGATTTTGAAAGGAATTGTTGAAAGATTAGGTTTCAATTGGATCTCTTTTTGTTGCATTTATAAAGAATGAAAGAAAAACCACTTGATCGTCATCTTAATTTCATTTTTTCCATAGAGGACTTCTTTTTTCTTTTAAAAAGAAATTTTTTGTTTAGATTGGTTCATTATTTTTACTGAGCATAGGGCACTGGATCTCTGATTAGCCTCATAAGATTTCAGGTTCCCTTTGTTCTTTTGTCTCTCTTGCATCATTACTATCTCATCAAAAGAAAAATATTGTAGTTTTAATTTAGATCTATCTATGTTTCAAAGAAAAATTGAAAAAGTAGATTGCATATGCATGTAGAGTGCTTGTTGTTTTTCTTTTAGGAAAAGAGACTCTTACCCATCTGATTGCTTTCAAAATGAAAAATGAGTTTGGAATTTGTTTCTTGTCTTTGGATTTGATTTGTTCAAAGTATTTGTTTGGGAATTTTTTGTTTTCAAAACGAAAAGAAAATACTCTCTGACCCTCCCATAAGTAAGCATACCTCGAACGGTAAAGTGAAATATTTGCATCTACATATCTACGTGGTTTTACTTTTTCTGTCAAAATTCCATGCATTCACCTGACCGTCCACTTTAAAATTAACTGTAGTTATAGGCTTAAAATTTACATAGAAATTTGAGTGATAGGCTAGAGACGTGTTCGGGTGTCATTAAGAGTAAGAGCTGTCATTATTTGTCTGCGCTACATCCCAGGATTCACGCGGTTCTTCCATGTACCATTGGTATATCAAATGGCCTTTCATGTACTCTTGAGGTATATAGAAAGGTACTTCACGTACTCGATTGTATATAGGAAGGCCCCTTGTGAACGGTTGTGCATTAGACAACACTTCTACTGATCTGAGCTCCCACGTACCTTGCATATATCGGGAGACCCCACTAGGATACCTTATCTATCTAATAAAAGCCCTTTGGCTGTCTTTCTTGGAGCCATACACCGAAAATAACATTCGAGGACATTACTATGCACGTACCTAGAGTATATTGTGAGTGGCACCTTCTTGACAATCTTGGTGAGAGAGTGGACTATCTGAACTTGGGCCTATCATTTAAGTTTGCTTGTTTGGCCTGTAGCTTGAGTAGAGGAATTTTTGGTGTGTTTTTTCTAGTTTTGAAACCTTAGGTTAGATAGGAACTGTACAAACTGGCTGAATTGAGACGATCCAGAAGAGTACGGGGCTTGACACCTGATCTTACTCCTGTTTCAGAGAAGATCCTATGGAAGCTATCGACCAAGGAGCTGATATCAACTCCCAAGTGGGAGAAAATGTGGTTGTAGAAAGCTAAGATCCATACCTTTCGCACGGTCCTCCCTTGGCTCAACAACCTTCTAGGGGTAATACTTCTTTCCATTCTCCCATAGAAGGACACGTTGATGATACTACCTATCCAGATTATGGTCCCGATGCTCCATTTTGGGATACCTCTATGGGACAGACCATTGCTTCGTTTGGAACCCGTCCAACCTCTTCTAAAGAAATTTCACCAAATGAAGAAGAACGTAGACAATACCGGGCAGCCATTCTCTGTTCAAGATACCTTGAAAAGAAAATAGATAACATATTAGCTACACCACCACCTCACTCGGCTGTTTTTCCTCGTAATATGGACCCTTGGCCTGCTATATATCGCTCACTTGCTGATTCTATGAAACCCATTGAACCTATTCTAGATCGTACTATGACTCCGCATAATCCAGGTCCAACCACCAACCCTACCACCTCCCATATTATGTTTGTTCCAAATCCTCGTGGGTATTCTGCACATGGGGAACAACATTCAATTCCTGTTTCATCAACACCTTCTAGTGTCGGGGGGTAACCCCCGGCATGACCTACATTACATGTCACTGGAGTTGTAGCTAGTAATGGACAGACCTCTAGTATAGAGAAATCTACAGTCTATGTCCCTCCTACCCATACGAATGTGGTTAACCCCCCATCTAGTTCATGTCAGCCCTTGGGGGCACAACCTGTAACCAATCAAACCTCTTGGGGGTATGGTTACAAAACAAATCAAGTACCGGTAGGAAATATCAATTACCAACTCACCGCTATAGGAATGCCTTATGCTGGAATTCCATATCCTGGTCATACTTTCACTCCATGGGGGCAACCTAATTGGTCCTACATGCCAGCTATGGGAGGGATACCTATACATACTGCAGGGGGTGTCAGAGGACTACCTTATGGAGGTCCTCCCTCTAGGAGGCCTAATGGTCCTGGAGGGCCTGACAGCTTCCCTCCTCATGGTCCTAATGGTCTTTGCAGTCCTGCGGGGCCTGGTGGCTTCCCTCCTTATGGTCCTAATGGTCCTGATGGTCCCGAAGGGTCTAGTGGCCTTCCTCCTAGTAGTTTCGGAGGCTTTGGAGGTTTACCCCCTAGGGGTTCTGGAGGGTCTGGTGGTCCTCTTCCTGGTGGCCCAGGTGATCCTGGTGGTCTTGGTGGTCCTGGTGGTCCTGAAGGCCCTGGTGGTCCTGAAGGCCCTGGTGGTACTCCTCTTGGAAGCTCCAGTGGTCCTAATGGTCCTGATCCTGGAAATCAACCCCCTGCGAGTGGATCTTCTGATAGTTCTTCATCACAACATCCATTTCAAAAACCTATATATATCTGTCTACTTATGGTCGTACTGGTACTTATATGCCATATCAATACTACCAGTACATACAACCTAATTTCCAGTTACCTTTCCTAGCAACTTTGGACTTTCCTGATTTGTCCAAGTTGATTAATGATCTGATTCGACATAACCCCTTGTGGCTTGCCATTCCGGTAAAGTTACCATTGGACATTCCAAAATTCAATGGGAAGCAGGGAGATGATCCAAAAAACCATGTCTTGCCATTCCATTTGTGGTGTTCTTCGAACTCCCTAATAGATGATTCAGTTCATTTAAGACTCTTCAAGCGAACTTTGACCGGTACCGCTGCGAAATGGTACATTGAATTTCCACAACATTCGTTTGTGGATTTTGGTTCTTTGGAAACTATCCTTCTTACACACTTTTAGCTTCCTATCCACTATGAAACAGGTACATATCTCTTAACTTCTCTGCGTCATAACATGTCCACGTACATATCAGATCATATCCATGAGTGGAGAAGGCAAAGAAGACTTACTAAGGCTCCTATCCTGGATCACTTGTTAGCTGATTGGTTTACTAAATATTTGTTGCCTCCAATCGCCCAATATGTAGCTATGGGCAGTTTCGTTACCAAAGAGAAAGCCATTAGTTGAGCCCAATATCTGGACTTGGTATATTCCCAGTCCGGAATGTTGTATGACTTGATCCCTCAAGCTCCTCTCCCAAGCACCGATCCTGCCAAGCCACCAGCAGAAACCCCTGTTGATGGGATTGTTGGTTCAATTGAGTCCCCACCAACAACAAAACCTGCCAAACAACCCCAGACTTCCACCCCTACTTCTTCAACTCCCAAGATTTCTGCTGAGGTAAATTCCATTCAAAGTACACAGATTCCCGCCAACAATATAAACAAAGGTAAAGCCAAAAAAAAAACCTGGAAACCTGCAGGAGAATCCAAAACCAACCACCAACGAGAATGATAAAGGGAAAAGAAAAGCAAAATATCCATGTCTGCTATACATAGGTGACCACTTCACGAAAGAGTGTCCTCGTCATGAAGAAATTAGTCAATTCCTAAAAACTAATCCCATGCCAACAGTTCTCATGGATCCTTTTCCCTCTCAACGACAATTGATAGACCACATGTCTAATCAGGGAAATTATAGTTCTTTAGAGGAAGTGCGCATGATGTCCTCAGAAACTATTAATTTACAAACTCGAAGTCAGTGTTATGACAAACCCACAGACAAGAAAGAAGACAATTCTTCTTCAGGAAAATCTCCCTCTACTAGTTCTCCTGAGTCCTCGTCTACTGGTCCCCTAACCATCAAGAAACCTAATATTAACATGGTTTTGCACCCACCCAAGAGTACTGTTAAGAAAGTTGTTTTTAATCCTAATTCCGGAGCTGCCTAGTTTTATAATGTAGTTGAAGATATTGCTCAGGCACCATGTGCAATGTCTACCTTGGAAGTACTCCAAATTTGTCCAACGAAACGCAAAAACTTATTAACTGCATTAGGAGATTTAGACCTGGAAAACACAAATTTAATTCATTTTAATGTCAAGAACTGTAATCCTGGGCTACCTCATAAAATTGCTTTCGAAATCATAACGAAATTAGTCGGAAATAATTTCTTTAGAACTGTCTTAGATGAAGGAGCTTCAACTTTGGTTTTGTCCCTGTCTTGTTGGAAATCTATTGGCTCTCCCGAGCTTGTAACATCACCAATGACTCTGAAAGCCTTTGATGGACGAGGTTTCCAGCCCCATGGTATCATACCAGCCCTTTCAGTCGAGCTTGGGGGCAAAAACATTTTCATTCAAGTGGAAGTAGTAGATGCCTAGTTAGACTACAACCTCCTATTAGGAAGAAATTGGTTTTACGCCATGACTGATGTTGCTTTGACGATATTTCGAACCGTCCAATTTCTACATCTAGGGAGGATTGTAACCATTGACCAGCTTGATTTCTATACGTCGGATGTTACCACCCCTACAGCTAATAACATCCCTATGTTAGGCCAGTCCCTTCCTCCTTACCAGTTGATTGAGGTAGGCATGCTGAAGGATTCTTCCCTTATGGGGATTTTTTCGTCAAAACCTCCTAACACAAAAAAAAAGATGTAAATATGATTTCTTTGTTTGATTATGATCCAAAGGGAGAACAAATTGTTAGTTCCACCTTTTTGAGTCCACATGAAGCAATGTACAATGTTATCCAAACCCTTTCTGATGACCACACTAATGACCTTCATCTAGTGGTTTCGGACCCTTACCACCTACCCTACTAGTTAGAACCCTCTCTTCCTACTCTGGATTATCTCCCCCAAAATTTTCCTTTTGATGAGTCCATTATGGAGATCATGAGTATGAATGAACCTACATGGTAGGATCGTCACCATAGATCCTTGTTCCTTCCCAACACCAGTTTGGTAGACCATGATTTTGCATCCCTTTTTACTATTGATATTGTCAAAACCCCTCAAACTCCTATATTGTTGCAAAACATGGATTCTGAAGGAAACCTATGCACCATTACTCAAACAAATCCAATTGAAATATCAGTAAATCCTGGCACACTTGAGCACATTCATGTTGAGAAGATCTGCTCAACAGAAGAATCTGAAGCATATAGAGCACTTTTCAAAGAATTCCGAGATGTCTTTGCCTGGTCCTATGAAGAAATGCCTAGGATAGACCCATCCATTGTGGTTCATGAAATAAAAACCTATCCCACTACAAAACCTATCAGGAAAAAACTGAGACAAGTCCATCCACGGAAAGCTGCAGCTATCAAAGCTAAAATAGAAAAACTTCTAAAAGCAGGATTTATTTATCCTGTACCCCTGATGGAATGGGTATTGAACGTCGTCCCTGTCATAAAAGGCAGGGCACCATTAGAGTCTGCATCGATTTCAGAGATTTGAACAAAGCTTGTCCCAAAGACAACTTTCCCACTACACATATCGACCAGATTATCGACAACTGTGTCGAAAGTTTCATCTTCTCGTTTATGGATGGCTTTTCAGGTTATAACCAGATTGATATTTTACCCACCAATCAGCACAAGACAACATTTATTTTCCCATGGAGAACCTTTGGATACAGGAAGTTACCATTCGGCCTGAAAAATGATGGAGCCACTTTCCAGCGTGTTATGTCCTATGCATTTCATGATATAAGCCATATTGTAGAACCATACCTTAACAACCTCCGAGCTCATTCATAGTGACGGGAGGACCACCCTGGTCATCTTAGAGACATTTTTCTGAGATGCCGTTGTTATAACATATGGCTCAATCCTCATAAATTTGTTTTTTGCGTTAAGATGGGATGCCTATTAGGTTTTGTATTTTCTAAGGATGGCATCTGAATAGATCCATTGAAAATTGTTGCTATTTTATCCCTACCAGCCCCAACCAACCTTCTAGAACTCCAAATTTTGCAAGGGAAGGCAAACTTCCTCCGCTGTTTTATTTGCAATTTTGCAGAGAAAATATACGGTTATATGTGTCTCCTCAAGAAGGACACTCTATTCTTTTGGGATGACCAAGCCCAATGGGCCTTTGATAATCTCAAACATGCTCTGACTCACTCACCCGTGATACACCCACCAGATTATTCAAAGGATTTTCTCTTATACATTGCTGCCTCCACTACTACCATCATTATGGTCTTGGTGCAAGAGAATCCCAACGGTCAGGAGCACGTGATATACTATGCTAGTAATAATTTCATGGATTCCAAAACTCGATACTCACACATGGAGAAATTAGCATTGGCCATGGTCATTACTGTAAATAAATTTCGTCATTACATTTTGCTCCGCACAACCACCGTTTTGGCAGACTAGAACTCTATGTATTACATCCTGACTTGTCAGGTGCTCGGGGGAAAATATTACCAATGGATAGTCATCCTACAAGAGTTTGATCTGGAATTTTCCAAAGCTACGTCAAAGAAATCATTGGTCTTTGCTGAGGTAATGTGTGATCTTCCATGTTCTTTGATGGAATCTGATCCCAGTGATTCATTCCCGGATGAATTCCTGTTCCTGTTAAGCACTACTGACCCATGGTATGGAGATTTTCTCATTTATCTCCAAAAACAAATATTTCATCCTACTCTATCCCATGACGATCACCACCGTATCCATCACCACGCAAAATACTACCTCATCTTGAATGACATTTTGTATAGACGTGGTATCGATTCCGTTCTTTAACGATGCCTTACCCATGAGGAAGTTGAACAAGTTTTGAATGACTGCCACTCTAGAGAATGTGGTGGTCATCTATCTGGGATGGCTAGAGCCCATAAAATCCCTCGCACTGGCTATTTATGGACTTCAATCTTTAAAGATTGTCATGAGGTTGTTAAGAAATGCCCACCCTGCCAACATTTCTATCCAAAAAAGTGCACCCACCCTGCTCTGTTACACCCCAAATGGGGTATCGATTACATGCATTGTAAGCCTACCTCGGCTGGGGGCATGGTTACATCATTGTAGCCGTTGATTATTTTATGAAATGGGTTGAGGCTACGCCTAGATATGCAGAGGACGGTAAGACTACCACTCTCTCCCTATTCACTCATGTGATAGCAAGATTCGGAGTCTTGTAGTCCATAGTTACGGATCACGGATCACATTTCCGCAATCAAATGATGGAGGAATTAAGTGCCAAGCTAGGTTTTCATCATGAAAACTCAACGCCCTATTATCTGCAAGCTAATGGTCAAGTCAAGGCCATTAACAAAGTTTTGAAAACAATGCTGTGTCCGATGGTTGGAGACCATACATCCAACTGGCACCATATTCTTTTCTCTGCTTTGGGCTTACAAGACCTTAGTAAAAACAACTACTGGTTTTACACCCTTCCATCTTGTCTATGGACTAGAAGTTGTCTTGCTTATTCAATGTCAAATTCCATCCTTGAAACTTGCCATCAAGCTTCTCCCTGACACTTCCGCAGAGGAAGAAATATTTCTCTACTTGAACAACCTTGATGAAACTAGAAGAGATGTTGCTTTAGCCAATGAGACACATAAGAAACGTGTCAAGGCGCAGTATGACAAGTCTATCCAACCTTGTGCCTTTAATGAAGGTGACCTACTTTTAACCAATGATCAGAGACATGAAAAACTAGAGAAAGGGAAGTTCGAATCCATGTGGTACGGTCCTTTCGTTATTTCCAAAGTTCTAGAGAAAGGGGCCTATGAGCTCGTGGACTATGATGGAATCCCCTCAGGAAAACCTCGCAATGGGTTGTACCTAAAGAGGTACTATGCCTAGATATTTCTTGTATAGTACCTTGTATTTATGTATATTACTTGAATTTTTAGTGTGCTTAAGTATTTTCAATATGGTTTTGAGTTTAGTGTCTGTATATGTTTATACCATGTTTTGGTCGTGTAGAGTAGATGGATTTATATGGCTTCGCTAATGGTGCTTACCGCCACACCTTGAACCTTGCCTCAGCTGCTTGGGTTCTCTATTCCCCAAATCATGATTTGGTCAGTTCAGGAGCGGTTTGTATTGGTCCCGCTACCAACAATATCATTGAGTATCAAGCAGTCATAGGTATTCTAACTGAAGCTTCCTCCCAGGATGTTCGTAACTTGGTATTTTTGATGGAATCACAACTAGTGGTTTGTCATTTAAATCATGTCTATAACATCAGGAATCCTATTCTTCTCTGTCTCTTCCGGAGGGTACGTTTATTGGAGAGGTCATTTGAAGCTATTACCTATAGGAATATCCCTAGGGAAGACAATGCAGTTGCCAACTCATTGACAAATTACATCCTAGACTGGCATATTTCCCATTCATGACGTAGAAATCAAACATGGTTCACTGTAAATAAACTGTAAAATACACATAAAACTCATGTAAATAAATTTTCCATTTGAGACATATAAACACCAAAAGTAAAAGTCTGTATATATATGTATAAAAGTTTTTTACAAAAAATAGGTCACAAGACCTCATTTGAAGCGCTTAGGATTTCGGGAAAAATATCATCATACAAAAAATCCTGAAGCTATCTATCAGCTTTCAGTAATACATCATGTGGCCTATCATTTAGTGATGCTTGTGGTAACACATGACTGCCCGAGGTACTCGACGTAGCAGTCTATTGAAATGACCTGATACTCCTGTAGTGGGCCTCTTCTACCTCAGTGGGAGGTCGTCAATCGAGGCATCTGGTATGTCTAGAGTTAACCTCTCAAGGTTCTCCTCTATCTCCCCCATCACATCATCACCTTGTGGAACAAAACAAGCTCCGACTCTCCTGTCTAGTGGGGAGGATCCCCCAGGTCGTGCTACTCTGACATCTGCATGAAAAGATTTAAGTCTCGTTACTACATATAAAAAATATAAAACATTAAAACATAAAAACATAATTGCCATTTTAAGGTTTTTGTTTCTTACCAATGTTGCCCCACTATGCACCAGGTGGAAGCGGTAGGTCAAGGTCACCCCTGAAGTCGGTACCCACATATGTGTAGTCCTCAACCATGAGGAGCTGGTCTCTCAGCCATTGAAAAAATGGGTCTTTGAACTTCACCTTCCCTCTACCTTCCCTTGTGTGGGCCATGATCTGAACCCACCTCAACATGCGAGGGTCTCTCGCCCTCAACTCTGTGAATACTACTTGGGGTCTCAATTGGGGGATCCGCTCAAAAAAGAAACATGCTAAAATGGATCCGAAACCAAACTGCTTCAACTCACCCTACCGATACTTGGTCAGCTGATATTTGAAAACCGGTAGTAGAGCCTCCACCCAGTTGAGGACTGTGGGTGCCATAGCCTCTATAGTGTAGAGAATATGCGCTCTAGATGCCTGATGAACCCCTTGGATCCCTGCCACTCTCTGCATGGTAAATAAGACTATGCGAAGGGGGCCATCCACCACTGCTTTGATGAGAATTTTCTTTCCTGATGTTTTGGTCCCAGGAATACAATGGCTATTTATTAATTCTTGGGTGGTGATGTCCCGTCCATGGGAACCAGTCAAAGAGATGGAAGCACCCCGTCTCGATAAACCTGTTAAAAATTAGATGTCTTCTACTTCAATTGTCAACACATGAGCACCCACCTCAAAATATTGTTGCTCCAAATTCCACATACGAAGAATATGCTCCAATAAATGCTCATGTGACGCCATGCTGGGTGTGCAAAAAAACTTCAAAAGACCACAGTCCCTCAACACGGCTATACATCTCGTGTTTCTTTCGGCAAATGCATCATTATTATCATGTTGCCTCTCTTTCCAAATAATCATTTTTTACCAATGGAAACCTACCAAAAATGATCATAAGTCTAATTAGAAACACTATCAACATTTTTAATCAGAAAAAACACTTATTTTGCCTTCCATATCTGTTTTCCTTTACCCACGGTCAACACTGCCCAAGTCTCATTGAGGACAAGTGGTGGCACCGCTTGAGTGAAGTGTTTTAGGCATGGTTTCTATGGGGTACCACTTATCCCACAAGGGATAAGAGCGGTGCCCGCATTCAAGGTTTTAGGGCTCACTCAAACTGCCGAAAACACCCCCAAAGATAAAATATGAAAGCATAAAGTGAAAGAGAAAGGTTCAAGCTTTCACTTGGAACTGACGGCATGTAACTCCGATGGTAGATGCTCCCAGAATCACCAACTAAAAATCTAGCCAAGAAACTTCTCCAAAAGCTCTCCACTATTGGTAAATGGTAAAATGTTTTATTTTTTACTATTTACATAACTTTTATAAGAATTCTAGGTTTTGGCATGTCATAGTTTTGTTTTAAAATCATTTATTACAAGAAAATTACTATGAGTCATGATCCTTTAATGTCGTTTATTGGAGAGTTTAACAGTTGTTTTTTAAGTCATTGCAGGATAAAGAGAGGTAGCAGTAAAAGTTTTGGGAGTTTGTTTTTGACTTTTTCATACTACCATAAAATGAAAAAAGTCTTTGAGAATTTATTGCGACACTTTGGTCATGCTCTCCAAACTTAGCATCAAAGGTCTGAGCCCTTTTCAGACTCGTAAAATCCCTCATCGTGAAAAGAGACCTAATGGAGTCTTTTTTAAACTCTTTTTGGGCTCCTTAAAAACGAAAAGATTATCGAGCGATATTGTCTTCTTCATGCTCATTAAAGCACTTGAAGAGTCATTCATCTGATGGTAGGTTATCACTTTTTTGGTTCAGATGAACTATTTATGAAAAAGGACCTTGTGGAGTCTTCTTCCGTGGTCATCCAGACTCTCTAAACATGAATGATACCGATTTAACTTTCATTGGACTCGTTAAATTAAACATTGAGAGACCCTATTTTGTGAACGAACCCCTCCTCTCTTAGGTTCGTAAAACATATGAGTTTGGACTTGTCTTTGGACGAGCTACAATGAGTGTTTGTTACCTTCTTTCGACTCGTAAAAATGAAAAGAGGCACTCATCAACCATGATGGGGAAATTAAGGGAAGGGAATCATTTTGCAAATAAATGGCAATTTGTCGTTACCTTTGAATGTGGCACTTGTTTGTATATCATTTCAGTCAATTGCGTATTCAGCTGATTTCCAAGGCGATCCACTTTCATGAGTCATGTCTTTCCTTTGAGTCTTTCAAAAGAATGCATTGTCCACTGTCACATTGTGTGTCTGTATGGTCTAGTCATGTTTCCAAGTCTTTTTTTGTGCCACCCGATGTTCAAAGGTAGAAAGAAGTTTACCTCTGTAGTCAAAACAGCCTATGTGTCAGTACTTTTGAGTCAGTCTTATGGTTACCTCATTCACATCATTCCAGAACTTTGTTCCTAGTTTCATGTCGTCGATGTGGGATTCATCATGGTCCTCCTTCGACAAGGCTATTCTTGTCGACATCAGCCCATCATCCGAGAAATAGTCTTAGAAACAAAATTTAGTATCTTGAGATCTGTATGCCTCAATGATAGATTCTCTCGCTCTCGACATGGATTCACATCATTGACCTTTGATCGATAGAATCGACTGGGTGTTCGACATCAAGACATCTATTCACACTCAATAGATTGTACTAGGGTACCTTGGGAATCATTGACATCAATGGTGATCTCCCTTGCACTTGTTAATGGTTCACATCATTAGTCGGTAATCAAGTGGTTTCTACCATGTTTGACTTCAGAACATTGTAATCACATGGATAGAATCGTACTTTGTGGAAAACGAGATGAAGACTTTTGGTACTTGTTTAGCACTCATTGCTTTCCCTAGATTGCGATGGAGTTTTGTATATCAAGCATGGATCCACATTTGTATGTTCATGGATATGATCAAATTTGTGTCTGTATGACATAGATCTACATTGTATGTCTAGTAGCTATGCCCAAGTTTGAGTCCTCTATCACATGGATATGTGCTGTATTCTAGTAGCCATAGTTGTTTATTCCTCTCATGGATCTGCCTTGTATTGGTCTGTAGCCATGAGTTGGTTTCATTTGTGTATGAGTCAAAAATATTTATGTATTGCAAATGCCTACTCAACAACACTCTTTGATCAAGCTGACTCTTACCTCGAAGTGACAATTTGTTCTCTCAAAGCTCTCCCTTATCGTATCCCTCTAAGCCTCATGCTTTGGAGGGCATTCTGTTATACCCAAATCCTATCACCAACATGTGATGAGATCCTTAACACCTAGTGGTGTATTTGGCCTGTTTTAGCTCTCCCAGGAGCATTTATTGCCACCTAGAGCACCCCACTCACCTCAATATTCTCACCCATACTTTTCTAGGACTCATTAATGACCCAACACACCTCACCAATGTTCACATGAGGAATTGTGACAATTTTGACTGAGTTGGATCTCCATTGGTCCACCTAGGGGGGATTGAGGTCATTTCTCACCTTGACACATGTACAACTCTAACTGGCTTCCAGATCCACTCAAATTAGTCCAATGTATTATAAATGATGTATGATAATAATATGATAAGTAATCATCACCTTTCACATGTGTTGTTCCAACTATTTTCTGTCTCCTTGTTTTCTCTTGCATCTTTTATCAAACACTTTGATGGTGAAATTGTTCTAGCTCCTAGATATAACTTGAGATGTGATTCTCATATATGAATCATATGTACTAATGCCATTCCATAACCTTAGTAGCTCATCTATAAGAGGTTTGATATATACATTCATATATTTAACTTGGTACTTACCTGAATGATTTTAACATATTAAATATATAATTATGAGTACCATTTATATATATAAACCATGCACAAGAGGAAAATACAATATATATATATATGACATTAGGAAACAAAATACGACAAATGATCCTCCACAACTACATTAAAAATAAAACAACTTTAGACACAATATACCTAGAATAATCATCGAAAACATTATGTGCTCCCTCTTTATTGACAACCATGGAGGAATGCTATTGTTGATAACAAAAATAGTCCACACCGTGTAAACGAATCTCATCTCTGCAAATGGATTGACACCATCTACTGCCAAAGAAATACTAAGATTACGGGGTTATTCTTTAAAGTGAGGCCACTTTTCCTCCATATCTCTAAATGCATAACCATATGCAGGCATTTGAATAACGCCATATTGACTTATGTTCCTTGCATGCTACTCCTTAAATTGTGATATGCTTTTGCACCTGGACAGTTGTTGCAAATGTGGGATAATGGGAATATAACGAAGAATCTTGTGATGCACCTTTTTTGTTGCTTGATCTGTTCGATATCTACTTATATGACATTCTAGACATTCTATTGTAAATTCATGTTGATTATAATATATAACATGGTCATCGGGGTATGCATGAATTGCTTCATAATGCATTCCAATTTCTTTCATGACGGCAAATAGATCTTGATATGTGCATGGTAAAATATTTGATGGTGGTAACCAAAATTAAGCTATCAAGCTACATCAAATTAAAATAAAAATTGAGTTAATATAATATATAAATAATATTAATGAAACACATTTCATCCATATTAATTTGAGTTATGAATTAACAATACAATTATTATGGGAATAAAGATAACCTTTATCACAATTATATATATGTGATGGATTATTTTACATATCGTAACATCTGTGTGATTGATATGTTTGAAAGACCATTCATAACCTTCAAGTTCATTATCAACAATATAACATAGAGAAAAATTTTGTTGGAGCCTTCATAAATGGGTTTGTATGCCTTCTCAAGAAGAGGTATATTGTGAACATCATCAAAGTCATCAATATTTCCATGATCATCGTCATCATCATCATCCATTCTAACATTAAATGAATCCTGGATCAATGTATTTGTACCATCATCTTCAACTATGTTATCAGTATGATCATATTCTTAAATAGGATCATTAACTTCTTCTCCATTAATTATAGTTCCATGTTCCTCCGGTAGTTGTTCTAAAAGCGCTTCCTCTGGATGATATGTCATAGGATGTCTTTCCTTTATAATTACATGAATACACCAATAGATATAAGTTAATATAAAAAATATTAAAATAATACATACATTTACCAAAGAAAAAAATATAAAAAAGCTTTATAATGACAAAATTACAAATGGACGATATTCATTCCCCCCCTCAGCATGTCCATGTTCCCTACAATGTTTTGTGGCTATTGTGATCAATATTATTCTCCTCTTCAAGCCCTTGCATTGACTACATGGAAAATAACATTTCCCATCACCCGTTCCTTTTCGTTGCATCCCACAGTCTAGCAAGCAATTGTCAATTTTGTTTGTTTGGATCAGGAATATTTCTATTTGACATTTTGTCACAAAAAATATTGAATCAAGACTATCGACAATCTTAAAAAATCAAGGTCCACACATCACTATTTCCACAAACGGTCGTTTGTCGAAGAATAAAATAATTTCCACAAATCGTCCGTCAAATAATAAAATGACATCCGCAAATGGTCTGTTGAAAAATAAAATAACTCTGTAAACCATCTGCTGAAGAATAAAACAATTCCTCAAACCGTTCGTCGAGGAATAAAATAATTTCCGCAAACCATATGTCGCTTCTATTGAAAACATGTAGTGATGTTTCCATAATTTATATATTTTCAACTTCAACACTCATTGGATAACAGACGATAATGACCTTAGTTACCATTGCAAAAAAATGCCAAATCTGACGAAGTTTAAGGTC
Organism: Pseudotsuga menziesii; assembly: GCA_001517045.1. Taxonomy (NCBI): domain Eukaryota; kingdom Viridiplantae; phylum Streptophyta; class Pinopsida; order Pinales; family Pinaceae; genus Pseudotsuga; species Pseudotsuga menziesii. Next base: position 416,281 of record LPNX010265182.1, read on the forward strand.
GAAAATCTGACGAAGCAACAGGTCAAAACTCCGACGATGTCTAAAGTTGTGCATCAAAACTGCGAGTAAGTTGAAGGTCATTAGTCTGATGAAGATTGGAGTTCAAAGATTCGACGAATTCTTGTGTCGAAAACCTACGAAATTCACAATTTGAAAGTTAAATCCGACAAAACATTATATTTCGTCGGATGTCGTCGGATTTGTTGTCAGATTTTGTCGTCGAATTTTGGGTTCAAATATTGTTGTGAGAGAATTATCATAAAACAAGATGTAGAAATAAACACATAAAAAAAATACAAGAGAGACACCAACATACACAATTCACCTAATATGGACTACGTCCACATAGAAATTGTCAATCCTTTCTATTATACCCTCCAACAAAATGAAGGGATACAACCTACAACACATCTATTGAAACTTCCTCTTCACTCTCTCATAGTCTTATCTTTCACAATACTACACAGCCACAATACAATTCCTCATAAAAAAGAGGGTCTCCTTCTAGAACTAATATCCCTAACATTCTACCGTTAGATCTGTGATATAATGAATGGATCATATTGATTACGAAATTACAACATTTTACAAGGAAATTTTCGCCACATTTCAATCATCGAAAACTGGCAAAAAATGGACCCAATTTTTTTCCTGTGAGAATGCCACTCCTGAACCCTCAGGTTGAGGGGCTTAACGAGCCACCTAGGACCCCCTTATGTTCATCTGTAGGGAATCTAAGCACAGTTTAAACAATAATCAGGATCCATAACCAACATGATTAGCCTTACTAGGTCATTTGAGTGGATTACATGGAACAAACTTTCACTCACCACAATGAACAATTATTAGTATCCATTTCCTCAGTATAATAAGATATCATGAAATCAATTATGAATAAAATGATTTCATGAAGAATTCCTTTCACAAGTTAATATTTCATTAAAATGCATCATAATCTGTAATCATGGTAAAATATGCCAAGTTTTACTTAAACATTACTAACTATCAACATGAAATAGCATCATATCATGTATCATACGTCATGTATCTCTAGATACCATGATAAATTATGCAATTCCATACTAAATATCAACTTGAAATAATACCATATCATGTACCCTAATGATACAACTATAAAATACCATAGTAAATATCAACATGAATATCATATCATGTACCACATGTCATATATCTCTAGATACCATGAAAAAACTATAAAATATCATACTGAGTATCAACATGAAATAACATCATGTCATGTACCACATTTAATCTATATCTAGATACCATGAAAAATCTATAAAATACCATATTGAGTATCAACATGAGATAACATCACATCAAGTACCACATGCCTGTTAAGATTTCATATGCTAAGCTATATATCTTTAGTGTTTAATCCAAATTCACAATAGTAGCATATGCATAATCACTAAAATAAACACAATCACAAGATAGACATAGTATTTATCCTGTTAAACCCTTGAGTGGAATAATACCCAGCAAAACTTGCTTTGTATAAGATGTATAAGATAAAACCCCACCCCAAAATAGGTATTCTCCTCCTTGTTGATCGCTCTCTCTCTCTCTCTCTCTCTCTCTCTCTCTCTCTCCTATGCGCTACTCAAGTGAGTGATTCTGTGTTCTAATTAGGAACACAACTCCTCTATTTATACACTTTAAGTCACTTGAATTTTACCTTAACAAGATGGCCCCACTAAACTGTCTAGGTCGACTTCAGCTAGGAAGACTCAAAATAGTATTATATTATATTCATTGGGGTACTATTGACCCAACTTATAATGGAGGATTTACCTCATGACTCTATGATTACCAATTACAAGAATAACATATCGATGGAGGAATAATAACATCTCCCTTGGGGTATATCAGTGAAATACATTTAGAATATCCTTTGAAGTTACAATATTTCAACCCTCCCCCTTAACAAGAAGGGTATTCTACTGACAACATCATCATCAACTATAGGAGTACTATAGGAGTACCGAGAGAGAGCATCTTTAGTAGTATCAACGTAATACATCTATACGTCATAAGAAGCTCTCAACAATCACTAGTGACTGGAACAATTACTCTTCAATGTCTTCATCTTCTGCAACACACAATCACTCGATCCTTTTGCAGCAACACTTTGATCTTCCGATCCTTCATAGAAGCACTTCAATCTTCTCGATCCTTTGCAACAACACTTTGATCTTCTCAATCCTTTGCAGCAGCACTTCGATCTTCTTGATCCTTTGCAACAGAACTTCGATTTCTCGATCCTTTGCAGTAACACTTCGATTCTCTTGATCCTTTCCAACAGCACTTTGATATTGTCGATCCTTTGCAGCAGCACTTCAATCTTCTCGATCCCTTGTCACCACACTACCTGCAGTACACATGATCTCTTTGTGGGATGATGAATCCCTATCACTTTAGTACATAGGTCTAAGGATGATGCAATCCTCCATCATCCTACTCACCCTTAATGAGGAGGGTACATAGTATCGACCAACTGAATCATCTACAACTAAGTGTAGATCTCATCTACACATGAATGCAGGACTTGTCATCCCAAAGGACTCATCGTAGACCATCCTCAACCTATTAGAGCTAGGACCACTCCAAGCGAGTGTTATACTACGACATCTACATGTACATGTAGGCATAATATCCATGCAAGAATATTGTCTTCAACTGCAAATATTGACCGCACCTAGATGGAGGCCCTCATAGTAGGAAATCCTCAGCGTGAAAGCTAGGACCACTCCATGTGAGTGTTATACTACAACATCCATAAGGACTCATCATAGGACATCCTTAGCAGTAAAGATAGGACCATTCACAAGAAAGTGTTATACTACGACATCCACATATAAATGTAGGTACACGCTCCATGCGAGAGTAACATCTACAAGGAATAACACAATCACACCTAAATGAAGGCCCTGTTGTTCGTAAGGACTCATCGTAGAGCATCCTCAGCTTCAAATATAGGACCACTAATAAGCGAGTGTTATTATACAGTATCCACAAATGAATGTGGGTACTCTCCATGTGAGAGTAACGTCTACAGGGACATCCTTAGCTAGTAATGACCACTCTCAGGAACAGAATGTTATTTTCTGCAATACCATCTGTTTATGCCATAAATTGTTTCCAGACTACAAGAAAACAATCCAACATAATCTCAAATATTTCAATAAAACAAAACTGGGTTTTTAGGGTTTTTTAAGGTTTTCTGGTTGCAAAGTTTGTTGACAAGAGGGAATGCATTTATAATCTAAATAAGAACTAAATCACAAGCATAGAAAAACTGAGATGCATAACATAATAACCATGTATCCAACAGAAAATAGCACTGAAGTTCATCCACAAATGGCAAGCACTACAAGCATAAAAACTTTAAACCAGCAATGAAATTACCAACTGAGTAGCTAAAAAAAGCTATAAATGAAGCCAAAGAACAAACTGAAGGGTAAAATGGAGCATATATTTCATAATCAGTTCTTCAAATACACATAAGATTCATTTACTTAGCTTATGAACAAGTTTGGAGACCTCCTCTAGCCAGCCAAAAAGCTCTCTTTGTTTTTAAATATTCATCTCCAATAAATCAGAATATGCCCCACAAGATGAACACTAAAATAGGGAAATATTAAATATTTTTAAAACCCTGAAAAATAAGCTATAAATATTAAACTGAATCTTTCAAACCTTGATAGCTGTTTAAAACTGAGAGAGGTTTTTGTGAATGGGTATCTTATGAACAAAGACCTCTTTTTTTTTCTAAAATTCATCTCCATCAGCTCGTGGTCTGCATTCAATTTCAATAACCCAAAACAGGAAAAACAGAGCATAATTCTCAATAATCTTTGCATTTCAATATCCCCTTTTTCATCTAAAATTGTCTCTGCAGGTGCAATCTTCTCAGAAATAAATGTCTCTGCTGGTGCATCATCCTGAATAGGCTCAGTCTCCTTATTATCAAACTGCAAATCTTTGCTCTCAATGTCATTTAGCGTTGGATTGTTGTGATCTTCTTATCACTCATTACCAATGTGATTGCAAGGCATTTTTTTGAAGGTGAAGTCCATAATTTTAGGTCTTCTTCCTCATTATCATGCCTTTTGGTAAGACAATAAAGAGGGTAGTGGCCTACATCAGCATGGATAACGATTTCGACATAGAGGTTATACACATTAATTGTTTTCATTAAATAACTTAAATTCCTACTTGTTACTATCGATTCACTGAATCATGGACTAGTGCAAAACACGACAAATTTTAGAGCCCCGAGCCCTTAATTACTTACACCTAGAAATTTCTCAAATCTAGCCATTAATAAACTTTTTTTGGTATTTTGGTTCAATTTAAAAGACAGAGTTTTGAGGCTCAGACATGCAATGAGTTGCAAGGATTCAATTGACTTAGGCTTGATTCCATTGCCCCTCCATACCATACATGTATGTTTTCATGACAAGTGTTGAACAAAAAAAATTAATGCCCCAACCTCGGTTATGCTAGCTTTGATAACTTGCTTGGAATGTAGGAATTTGTTTTAATGTTTTCTTAGTTGTGTATTATTTTTTCTTAGGTTTCCAATCCTTATCATTCTTACATCTCTCAATCTTGGATTGCACATGGATGCCTCAATAATGAAGTATCTAAATAGTTTTTTTGTATAATGAAGTCTGCTCAAACTCGAACAAATACAATAGAATCTATCAAATATGAGTTGATAGTGTTAATTAAACACTTATATGGTAAATTTAATGTAAGACTTACTTATAGTTGTCTCTTACTCTTTGCATCTTGACACATTTAATATTTTATGGTTGTCTTTGCACCTTGACCCAATTCATATGATAAGGTGAGGATATGCATGCATAATAATCTGTTGTTATGACTATGAGATGAGGATTTAAAGAGAAGAGGATGTAATGACAAGTAATTTTTATATGTATTTTGGTAGCGCCAAGGACAAATGTTGTGAGAAACCACAAATGTTTGGAAGGACGAAGGGAGATTGCATCATGATCATGCCACTCATCAAATTGAAGACTATTCTTGAGCCAACAATTGTTTTTTTTTTAATTTTATTAATCACCATGGTTTCTCCATATCGTGTGCCTAATGACACCTCTTTATAGCAATGCATAAATTGGCTTTTGCACAGTTTATGATCCTAGCTACATGCCATTATTTGTATTTGAATGACATTGAGTATTCTTTATAGTTGTCATGAGTCCATGATATTCATGCAATAAATGAAGTCTTGTAGAGGAGGACTTATCAAACCAGGATTTTGAATTTCATTTTGATGAAAAAAGTGATCTAGGTGGATATTGGTGGCCGCCTGCCTATTACACTTGGGGCCCCAACATTTTTCTTTCGGTTCTTTTAGTTTCCTTAATTATAGCACAACTTACTATCAATTGGTTATATGTATATCTGTCTTTGCTTTTCCAAAATACATTAATATAGGTAGATTACAAGGCTACATCCTAACTCTATTTTCTAGAAATACACTCACTTTTAATGTCTGCAAACTTCGAGATTGTGAACCACTTTGCAAATAGCTTGAACGACCTTGCAAACGGCAAGTTTAACATTCTACACGACATAGACTGTTGATGTTTTTGCACCACCCAGTCTTGGACACTAAAGTTCGATAGAGACATCAACAATCCTACACCACTGAAATCAAATAAAAAAATTAATTTAATTAAAATTTAATATAAAAATGCAAGTATTAGGTTAAACTTTATAGTTGTAAGTATATTTGTGTACGGAGCAAACTAATTGCTCCACGCTAAAATTATATCGTTACCTAAAATGATGTATTTGTTATTATTATTATTATTATATTTTATATATGAACAAGAAAATACCTTTTTTATATTTTGTAGAAGATTGTGTCAAAGGGTGAGAGTTTATATAAAGGTTTCATTTAATGTAATTAGTGATGATAAAAAGGGAGTAACTTTACGGGGTATACCTTTATTGAAGTGTGAAGAATATATTATTGGATGAAGGTTATTGTAAATAAGTTTAAGCTATGAAAGAAGTTGGGAAAAGGTTTAAGGGAAGATATTTAGGTTGAAAAAAAAAATTATTTGCATGCTAAAGGAAAGCATCGACAAGTAAATAATGGAGTTGACAAAGACAAAAATAGATTAAGATGTTATTTTGTGTATAATTAAGATATGAGGTTGTATTCAATGCTTGGGAATACATCAAGATTTCTATGTGTTATACAAGTATCTTCCATATTTATGTTGTAAATTGTCATAGTTACGTTGTGTATGTTGATATAACATCTTGTTGGATTGATTCAGATAAACCCCATAGCTAGAATACTTTCCTAGAAAACTGGTGAGCATCATGGGTGGTACCTAGATGTTTTGGTATATGGAAATATGTCTATAGGGTTGTCAGTAGTTCAATCTATGTACCAATATTTTACCCAAAGATACAATTGGTTCCCAGTAGGTACAAATATGATAGGTTTTGTATTTGTAGTAGAAAAGATGCATGGTGAATGTAATGGTCATAATGTAATTGGGAATATGTTGTAGTAAAGTGCATGATCAATTGTACCCGACACCTTCAAGTCTTTGGTCCAAGTTGTAATGCTTTTCCAGAGGCATGTTAGTGTCCCTAGTTTGTTATAAGCATGTTTGTTGTACGCCTATTCGACATGTATACTTGTTGTAGCGCTAAGGCACATGATATCACAGGAGTTGATACTCTCTAAGAAATTTTGCGTCATTAAGTTGTGGAATATATCACTATTATAGGTAACAATGGTGACAAGTGTACCCGTATCCTAAACTTGATAAAAAGGTCAAAGATAAGGTAAGAATCTTTGATACAAGGGGAATAGTTGATGGACCAAATTTTGTGACAATAGTCATGATGATGAAAGCTCTGATACCATGTTCAAATATGGGGGAAGGAAAAACAAATTGAGTTGCAAGCACGAATTGTTGAATTGTTGATTTCATATTATAAAATAGTATATATATGTTACGTGTTTGATGGTTCTAGCCAATACCAGATAAAACCGATTATGGAATTGTATAACTGAACGTAACTAACACATACCAAGTAACGAGATTACTACTCCTAACAATATTGATGACAACTGAATTTCTAACATAAGCATCACATTGTATATGTAAGAGACTGCTTCTCGGGCATGGAATTCAAACCACCCACATGCTTCTCACGCATCACATGGAAACCACCATCATTGTTAGTGTCAATCGTTCAATTTCCAAACATTTTGATAATAAGGGAATCCTTATTGATCTTGCAAAGTCCTAGATTGGTGTGTTTATGAATAGAAAACCCTTTTACAACAATCCTACAATAATATTACTAAGATCAAACCCAATAAACATTTAGCTATTCTTAGAGGCTATGATTGGGTCATTCAAGCCCAAATAAAACAATGATGAGGAGATAGTAGCTAAGGAGAGAGGGCACACCGGATTTATATCTTAGCCTCATGCTATCATTGTAAAACTGAAAGCTAGAAGACAATGATTCCCATAGCCTATTTTGGAAGAGTTAAAAGGATGGGAGTCTAAAAGTGAACCCAGAGGAGAAGCAACAAAAGCATTTTTAGAGGGAAGCAAAATTCTTTAACGGGTGTGTTTAAGAAAGGGATTCAATTTGAGTATGGGTGCAACAAAATATGATAACACATGCGGGGTTCATACTCATTCAAGAAAAGTAATGTCAATGACTATGGGATTAATAATAGGTCATTTCACATAGTCCTATCATGCAAACTCGATTCTCATCCACTGCCCATACCTCTATATTTAAGATACTAAAATTTATAATAATAACAAAAACAATTGTTGTTTATTTGTAAGAATACAAAAACTAAAGAATTTATTAAATCCGGTTTATTTTATTGCAGGGTTCAACCATGAGAGGTCATTTATTAAGACTGGTTTATTTTATTGCAAGTTACAACAATGGAGCCTCCACTTATTTACTTTTACACTTCACTCGTAAGCTGAATTGCAACAATTACTATTAGATTTTTAACATTTAAGCTATATGATCTTAGGATCTTATCTGAGAGAATAACAAGCACAACAATCAATCACATGAGACAATGAACACAAATATTTTCCTTTGGGAAACCATAAAGGAGAAAACCCCGCAACTTCCTCAGAGATAGAATCAACACCAAAAGTAAAACCCAAAGACAGTAAGATGATCTCCCGACAGCAGTAGTCTCTCTCTCTCTTGTCCCAGCTTCTTCTCTCTCTCTCTCAGTTATGTGCTACAACTGAGTGTGAGTGACTATGTATGAATGTGTGTTAAATAGAGAGGCTCCCTCTCTATTTATACTAATTCCTAACTTGATAATAACTCACTAGGGCCGAATTCTTTAAGAGAGTCTAATAACCCTAGGGCCCCACAAATGCGGGGACTTTAACCCTTGATAAATAAGGAGGGTTACACTCTATGACTTTACATGAATTGTTTACATTATTGAATCTCCCGATTGGAACATTGGGGCATGACATGACTCAATTACATTACAGATACTTCCCGGAATAAACATCGGGGTACAATACATAAGATATACAAGTGAATACATTCCAAAGTTACAAATACCTCAACACTCCCTCTTAACTAGGAAGGTATTCACTCGACACAATTTATCAGCACAAGTCTTCTTCTCTATATCATATGGATCATCATCAAGTCATCTTCATCTTCAAGTCATCTTCATCGTCAAGTCATCTTCATCAAGTCTGGATCATCACTTGATCTGGAGCATCATTGGATCATCATCACGTATGGATCATCACTTGATCTGGAGCATCACTAGATCATCATCAAGTATGGATAATCACTGCTGCTATCTCAATTCTACTCATCATAGGAAGTTCTATAGAGCCAGCCCTTTTTCATGCTGGTTGTAGGTCTTCATCGTCTTCAACACTTATATCTGATCATGGAATGAACCATGTTAGAAAGGCCTGCCCAGCACTTACATCTGACCATGGGAGGAACACATCCAAGAACCATGTCAGAAAGGCACGCCCAACACTCACATCTGACCATGGGAGGAACACATCCAAGAACCATGTCAGAAAGGCACGCCCAACACTCACATCTGACCATGGGAGGAACACATCCAAAACCCATGTCAGAAAAGACCAGCACTCACATCCGACCTCATCTTGTCAGAAAGGATCTGCACTTACATCCGACCTCATCTTGTCAGAAAGGATCTACACTTACATCCGACCTCATCTTGTCAGAAAGGTGCTGCACTTACATCTGACCTCATCTTGTTAGAAAGGATCTGTACTTACATCCGACCTCATCTTATTAGAAAGGTGCTGCACTTACATCCGACCTCATCTTCTCAAAAAGGCTCTGCACTTACATCCAATCATGTGGGAACAAATCTTGTAGTCACATAAGAATGGATCTGCACTAATCATGTGGGAACACATCCCACACTCACATCAGAATATCTCTGCACCTATATCTGATCATGTGGGAACACATCCCTTAATCACATCAGAATGGATCTGCACTGATCATGTGGGAACACATCCCACAATCACATCAGAATATCTCTGCACTGATCATGTGGTAACATAACCCACAATCACATCAGAGCATCTCTACACTTACATCTGATCATGTGAAGCTCAGCCTTCCACTATGTCAGAAAGGCCAACGGACACATCAATTCCCTTTGGAGGGAACCTCGATCTAGAGAACACCAAGCTTCTCCCTGAAGTACTCAAACTTTACTCTGGCTAATGGTTTGGTCAGTACATCAGCTATCTACTCGTTCGTTGCAACATATTGGAACTTCACTACTCCTCTCTGCACCATATCCCTGATATAGTGATATTTGATCTCAATATGCTTTGACTTGTCATGGAATAATGGGTTCTTTGACAACTTCACACAGCTCTGGTTGCCGCAATATATAAGAGTAGCATCCATCTGGAGATCAAATAAGTCCGACAGTAGTTTTCTCAGCCACGCTGCCTTACAACTAGCTGAACAAACTGCAACGTACTCTGCTTCGACTGTACTCAGTGCCACACAGGATTGCTTCCTGCTAAACCAGGAGATCACACCTGATCCCATACTGAAGCAACATCCTGAAGTACTCTTTCTATCAATGGCACTGCCTGCCCAATCCAAATCCACATAACCTTCTAGGTTAATCTTCTGATTCACTTCATACTTGAGCCCATAATCAACTGTACCCTTCAGGTTCCTCAAAATATGCTTTGCAGCAATCAAGTGAACATGTCTCAGATCCGTTAGGAACTGGCTCAATGTGTTCACAGTAAATCAAATATATGGTCTCGTATTCATCAGGTACATCAAGGACCCAATCATTTGATGATACATCGTAGCATCAACCGGTTCTGATGAAGCATCACTCAATAGCTTCAGGTTCGATGCCATAGGTGTGGTCATGGCCTTACAGACCATCATCCTGAACCTCTTCAGGATCTCTACTGCATACTTCCCTTGTCCTAGGGAAATTCCATCTGCATTCTGTGACACCTCCATGCCTAGAAAGTCGTGCATCATACCCAAGTCCTTCATTTCAAACTCGACAGCAAGCTTCCTCTTTGTATCAACAATCAACCCATCCTCACATGTTACAAATAATATCATCTACATACAGTAGGAGTATCACTGGGCTCCCTTCTTCAACCTTGTAGTAAAGGTTGGAATCTGCTTTACTCTTGGTAAAGCCCAAACTGGATAAGAAGCTATCAATTCTACCGTACCATGTCCTGGGTGCCTGTTTCAAACCATACATGGCTTTATTTAACTTACACACATGAGTCTCTCTGTCATGTGTCTCAAAACCGAGTGGTTGCTCCACATATACTTCCTCTTCTACTACACCGTTTAAGAAGGCTGTCTTGACATCCATGTGGTGTACTTTCCACTTCATTACTGAAGCTAAAGCAAGTACTGATCTGATGGAAGTATATCTGGCTACAGGAGCAAAAGTCTCTTCATAATCTATTCCTTCTTTTTGGGAGAAACCACAAGCCACAAATCTTGGTTTATATTTCTCTATGCTACCATCTGCAGCATGCTTGATCTTATAGATCCATTTGGAAGTTACAACAGACTTCCCCTCTGGTCCTGGGACAACATCCCAAACATCATTCTTCATGATCGATTGATACTGTTCGATCATAACATCCTTCCATTCTTTCTTTTCTGCCACTTCTTCATAGTTGGAAGGTTCTTTATCGATGAAGTCACATAATAGGAATACATAACCGGAGCATGACCTGGTTCTTTTCCTCTCTCTGTGTATCTCTTCTAGAGCCCCATATCTTTCTGCACCTAGGATAGCTTCTCGTACCCAAGCAGGTTTCCTCTTGTGAGGATTATTCTCCTAAGGTGGATCTACAGGTTCTTGAGGTTCTTCTATTTCTCGTTCTTCTTCTTGAGTTGCATCGTTCATGGTTGTGTCATGAATTCTGGGTACTTATGTTTCTACAAGTTCTGCAGCAGGTCTCTTTCTGGATTTGTTGTAAGCTGAGTCTTCATCAAATGTTACGTCCCTGCTGATGTAGATCTTCTTGAATCCTGGGAAGTATATTCTGTAATCCTTCGAGCTTTCAGAGTATCCCACAAATATACCCTTCTTTCCTGAAGGATCTAACTTTGTCCTCTTTTCTTTTGGAATGTGAATGTATACTAGACAACCAAATATTCTGAGAGGACTGACTTCTGGTTTCTTTTCGAAAAACACTTCTTTAGGTGTCTTGTTCTCAAGTACTCTAAGTGGAGTACGGTTTTGTACATACACAGTTGTTTTAGCTGCTTTTACCCATAGATGCATGGGAATATCTTGATCATGAAGCATTTCCCTTGCAACTTCCATGATCGTTCTATTCTTCCTTTCTGCAACCCTATTATGTTGTGGATTATATGGAGTGGTCAACTCCCTCTTAATCCCTGAATATTTGCATAATTCCTTGAATTTATTTGATGTGAATTCTCCGCCATTGTCTGATCAGAAAATCTTGATCTTCTTCTCTGTGTAGTTTTCGATCAAGGCTTTGAATTCCTTGAACTTGTTGAATACTTCGTCTTTGAGCCTTTGTGTCGTATGTTGAGCCCTTGAACCACCCGATTCTGTATGGAACCAGGCCAAAACCACCGAACCGACTGGTTTTGACCAGTTCTGCATGGAACTGGTCTGATCCATACACTGCCATAGGGAAACTATTCGGGGACCAACAAAACTCAAAATTTGGTATAAAATTTCAATGATATATTTTGTTACAAAACTTAAATGATGTATTTTGGTTCAGGACTTCAGTGATGTATTGCACTCGGTGCTATTTTGGTTATTTGCACATGTACTTGCTATATATATGAGAAACTTTGCATATTTTTGTATTGATGGTTTGGATTCATATGTATGCACATGAATACATATGTGCTTTTACAAAATATGAATAGTTTATCTATTTTTTAGTCTACCATTTTTTTTGTCTAGTTTCAGGCCGGTTCACATTTTGGGCTCTACGGTTCGATGTCCAGTCTGGTTCACATTTTGGGCTCTACAGTTCGATGTCTGGTCCAGTTCCGATAAAATTGGGCAGGATGCGGGAGCGGGGAGACACACATTCGAGACGCGTGGAGACCACCCGCAAATTTTAGATAAATTCGAGGGGGGGCGGGGGGACGCCGGGGTCATAAAAATTCTATAATTCTAAAAATATGAAAAATATAATTCCCTACAATAATAATTCATCCTTGCAAATTAATAAATTACTAAATACTACATTCATCATTGTGCAATCATTCAATGCAAATCAGAATGTGATATATTAATAATGCACCAACACATTACACAATTCATTATGATTTGGAGGTTTGCTATAGTTTCGATGTTTCGTGCTAAACACCCAGAAGGTTCGTCGGAGTTGCGGAGATCCGTGCGGGACGCCTAGAAGGTTCGCCGCAGACCGAAACGTTTTGCCATGCATTTTGTCAAGTTTTCCCAAGGCAAGATGTCGTGAAACGTTTCTTTCGGAGTTTCGCCGTCCCTAGGACGCATGAAACATCGAAGCACGTCCTTGACCCTGCTGGACGCATCCCCGTGGAACACTACATGTAGATACTACTATTGGCATGTTGCAGATTACATTTTATAGATTATATACTTATTTAATAATATTTTATCACCATTGGAACCTGGATACATGAGCTTTGTCTGATTTAGTGGCAAGCCATTCTAGTAGTAGCCTTGCCATTTGAGTATGATGCAATATTATGATTAGAAAGGACTTTTTTCCAGTCTTTGATGTGAATGGTTCTTTAAGTTCACCATACTTGATATTTTGTTGCTGTCATTTTCTTAAAACTTTTTTTTGCTAATTTCGTTATGCTTCATTTCTTATAGCTCACTAAAGGAAAAATAACCCTAGTGTTATAGTTGGTACATCCATCCCCATGACTCATTATCATTTAGTAATTGGCTTTAATTGAACTTTCCCTCTATTTCAACAGACTAAGTAAAATATTTTGTCCAAATCTTTTTGTTTATTTCTTTATCAAAAACTTGTCCCAAACACTTTCTATGAAGCTTTTCTATGCCAAATCTCAATGTTGCAGAAGTTAATACCTGTACAAATCATGTTTCATGAAAACACTTATATGAGCTATGACTTAGATATGACTTAGATATAGATTGGTCACCAATCTGTGAACAATTATGATTAATCAGGAACTCAGATTAAAAGAAAGCAACCGAGACATGCATGAAACAATGATGGTTGATTTTGAAGTGACATCCTTCTATGAAATATAAAATATCACATTTTTTGTACTTATAGCTTAGCCTTTATGGTCAAATTACTTTTCTGATTAGGCTAAAATACAAATGCTTGCCATATTATCCTTTTGTAGTCATATTCGGGGAAAATGCATTATCTATTTCATTATGAATCACTGAACTAAGTGCATTGATAGTGGGTTGATCCACTTTCTGGCATCTGAGACTAGATAAGACTTCTCCAAGCAAGCCTTCCTTTGCAAAAGTATTCATATAGCAAGAAAGTAAAGTAGATGAGAGAGAATAGATTTCCTATTCCTGGCTGTAATTACTTGTATGTTGGTTTTTTGACATTTTGGTAATTATGCTGTGTGCCTGGTAGTCTGCTATCATTTCTAGAGAGAATATAATGAGTTCGAAGTCTGAATTGATGCTCTTCTTGCAAAAGCCCAAACTGTTCTTGAAGAAGGCCAGATCATGCAAGATATGAAATGTCATTTATTGATTCAAATATTTCAGGTACACTAACCTGTTTAATGTATGCAGCAGTAGGGAATCCACTAAGCCATATGTATGATAAAATGAAGTAGTATGACAGTCAATGATACAATAATGTATCAAATATTTCAGGTACACCAACCTATTTAATGTATGCAATAGTAGGGAATCCACTAAGCCATATGTATGATAAAATGAAGTAGTATGACAGTCAATGATACAATAATGTATTAGCATTCCATGTATCTCAGCAGTATGAATATAAGGCTAATTATGAGACTAAAGAGAACTATGTACATCTTTAACAAGGTTTTAACTATCATACAACATTTGCAATTTTGTATAACAATGATTGGAGTTTAAACTATGATCCTCTCCCAAACGCCTATATGTACAGTCTAATATATGCATGCAAATAAGGCTGAAATCAGTCCTTAACAAGTTTTAATGTGTGCTTCAGATGTGTAGGTGCCATCCCTGTAAGTGATGGGGAAGGCTGCAACAAATTTCAGTCTGTGTAAAGAGTCACCCAGATAATCATGTGGGGGGACAGCCACTACTAAGGGCTGTCCCTTAGGTTACTCTAGCCTGGGACATGCCCTAAATCACATGGCCGAGACCGGGAATATGTGGTCAAGGTCAGTGATCGCCTAAATGAAGGAGGATGGACCTTGGAGAATCCTGGCTAAGGTCCTCTATAAGAGCCATGGACTAGGCAGCTTTGCACAGAGTTCACCCATCATCCCACGCATTTTGGAATGACCCATTCATTCTGTGTATTTATTTTAAGATGTTTCAAGATATAAATGGACATGGTTATTGAACTACATGCTTAAAATATTTGCTTATTCATTCAGGTTGACATTTAGTTTAGATGGAGTAAACAACTGTAGTATTAAATATAAATAGCCAAGTTTGAAGCATTCATGTCTAGGTTTATATTGTCACATATTTTTGCAATAATATGCTGGAGAACTTATCCTTTTTACATGAGATGAACTAACTGGATTGGATCTAATGGGTAAGTGATGTCTGCCATCTGTTGTCCATGAGTTTTATTCTTGTGGAGGCATTGCATTGAGATACAATATAGACTTGATCATCCACATCAAACTATGTTATTATATAAGGGATCAGGGCTTCAATAAGCTAGGGAGTTTGGTAGACCACAAGAGTTTTCGCTCTACATATGTTGCCTCTTGCATGGGATTCCTTACGAAAGTTTATAGAAATGTTTTCAAGTCAGTTTCCTAGTTATGTGGTGTCTATACAAAACTACAAAACTTGTTGAAGCCGAGAGTTTGACTTGGACTTGGAAAAACCTTGGGAAAAACTCTGATAATACAATTTTAAGTAAATACATGGTGCATACTTGTTGGTCAGAGTTCAACCCATGGGTGAGACTCGTTGGCAGCAAGTCATTTTATATTGCTTTATGTGCCAAGAACAGTTGGTGATCGACAAGCACGGTGCTACAAAGCATTTACTGCAGCTTAGAGAAGTATATGTATTATGCAACCATAGATCTCTGAGCATAGAGATTTACTGGCACATATACAGCTTGGAGCTGGTAAGTGCTCTGCAGTTTGGTGCATAATGTTTTCCAGCCGAGTTTGAATTGCAAGTACTTGCTGAGTCAGACTTGCTGGTAGTGAGCTGAGCTCACCAGTGAGTCGATTTGGCTCATTTGTTGTGCAGATTCAAGTTTGACTTTCAATTCCGAGTCAAACTATGTAAATTTTTATCACACATGCAATTTATTATTTTGAAAAGGATTTGGACTAGTTTACAATTATCAAAATTCAAAACCATTTTGCAATATATTAATCTTGGATTGCTAAATCTGTTGCAACACTTCCACTGCCAGATCAAATGTAACTTCAATGTGCATTTGATCTAATGCAACACTTCCATTGCCAGATCTAGTGTAACTTCAATGTGCATTTGATTCATTCATGTCTTGCTTCCTTAGGGCATATTATTTCCAAATGATGTCAACAATAAATTAAAACAAGCTCAAGTCATTGCATCCATTCTCACCATTTTAACGTTCATCCTAAGATAATTTTGGAAAAACATGGACAAAAGATTCATAAACACAAACACATAAACACGAGCACAAACATAAACACAAAACACATGGAATTGCATACAATAAACATAGACAAAATTCATAAACACAACAATCATAAAAATCATCTGATCTAAAAAACAATTTCATAGATAAAAGCAAAAACACATTACAATCAATTGATGCAAATTATACAAATATATTAAATAATCAAACAATTTCACATTCGATTTTAAATTAAAAAAATCAATAAAATTCATTTCATATTAAACAATTTCAATACTTGAATGCTGCCACTTTCCTTCTCTAGAGTCCGAGTTGACATTATGTTTATATGTGGATTCAGCAAGCATTTATGTGGGAGATTTAGTATTTTTTTGTAATTGTGGTTTTAGTTTGAGAAGGCATTGGAAGTGTTAGTGGGGGAAAAAAGGTACTATACATCGTTGAGATGAAGAACTTGACAAGGAAGTTGCTCACGACGTTTGTAAAGGTGCTATCATGTGGGCTTGTGTTGCGGTTGTGGGTGCCTGGGAATTGACATTTGAAATCAATTTATCCTACGTAGTTATTTTGTGTTGGCGGAACCCAGCGTAACCACAACCATCTTGTACCTGTGTTGAGCTTGGAGTTTAGTGTTAAGCTATTGATCAAATCCAAGGAAGTTCGAGCAGGGTAGGGGTTTGGGTATCGTCGGGTCTAGGATGGTGGAAGAGGGTGTCAAATGCAGTTAGTATGAAGTATGGGTTGCACTCATGTGACCAAGGGATTAGGGGGGTAATCAAGGAGCCACCCTATCCAATCTGAGGCGATTAAAGCAAAACAATAGTTTTATCAAGAGATAAAGGTGGGTAAGGATGACTTCGAGGTAGAGGAGTATTAACATGGTTGGGGGGAGCAAATCATGGACACTAGTTCCACCTGTGCGTGTGAAACAAAAGAGTAGAAAGTATTTTATATTGTTTTTATTTTCTATTTATTTTATAAATAAAAATTAAATTTAAATATTAAAAATTTATTAATGTTATAATTATTTTAATTTGATTAATAAAAAATTAAAATAAATAAGATTATTAATGCATTAAAAATATAATCATAGATTTGAGAGCTTTCTTGGGTTTAAGATTTTAGGTTTTTACTAACACTAATTAACCATGTGAAGCTGAGAACTCATATGGCCTTTTGTTGTTGTTGTTGTTACAACAAAGTCATAATCTATACTTGTTATAACAAAGCAGGTTATTTAAATTTTTTATTAATATATTTATTAAAATAATGTTATTATAATAATAATGTTATTTATTTTATTAAAAATTGAAAAAAATAATAAGTTATATTTTAATTGATAAAAATTTGAGATAAAAATAAAAAAGAAAAAAAATTGATTTTTTTTAAATGTGAAATTAGTATATAATTAATTTTATGCTACAAATAAACATAAATATATAAATATATGTTATTGTAAGTTATACATTATTTACATACATTAAAAATAACCATATATTTAAAAAAATTAAACACAAATCTATAATTGTTATTTCACGCATAGTTGTATACAAAAAATTAGTAACAAACACATAATTGCATACAAAATACATATATAAAGTTCTCAAACATATAGACTTGAATATATATATAAACATTATTTTATCTAGCAAACATTAAAATGGTTCAGGATTATTTCATCTAGCAAACATTAAAATGGTTCAGGATTATTTTATCTAACATAATAATCTTATCTATTGATACATAGAGTTGCATACATAATAAATGTACAAAGGTTTTGAACACAAAACATAGAATTATATAGAAAATACAAGTACAAAGATTTCAAACACTATATTTTACATGTTCAAAAATTAAAGTTACATTAAAATCAACAAAAAAAAATTACAACTAAAAAACAATAAATATAAATATTATATAAACAATAATAATAATTAAAAATATGAAAAATATATTAAAACAAAACAAATATAAAAATTATTACAATCTGAAATAGATAAAAGGAGATTTATTTATGTCTATTACACTCCTAAATATATCAATTTATTGTTTACTTTTAAATTTATATTTATTAATAAATACATTAAACTTATTAAATTTGGTAATTATTTTAATAGGATTATTTTAACTATTTTATAATATATTGATAATAAAATTTATTGTTATATGTTTATTAAATTTAAAATTAATGATTTAATAAGATAATATAGAGAATCATATATAAATTTTAAATTTTAGATAACTACACATTTTACTATTTTAAAAAAAAAAGAAATTTTAATTTTTTAAATGTTATATTTTGAATGTATAATTAATATTATCATCTTAACCAATAATATGATTATGAATTTATTTTATTTTATAATAAATTTATAACTTATCTGAGGTCATCAACCCTATTTTACAAGATTAAAAGTATCTCTCTTTTAACTAGTTCAAAGAAAAAATAATTAATAGTGAAACAGGTTGTTGGGTAGTTCCTAAAACACCATGGGTGGAAATGATCTGCCATCTCTGTGAGAATATGAACATTGAGGATGAAAATCACTTCCTCTTATAGTGCCTCGAGTACACTCACATTAAATTTCAGTGTCATAATCATTGTTGCAACTTGCAATAATCATTGTTGCAACTTGCAATACTAACCTTCTTGGCCTTTCAACAACTTGTCAAAATTATAGTGACCTCGAGAAGCTTGTGTCCAAGCTCTTTGAGCATAGACATACAAGTTTAAAACAAACTAAATAATCTATTTCTTTGGGTCTTATAAATCAAAGTTTGGTCTTAAAAGATGTTAACCACCATCATCATCATAATAATTTTTAAAATTTAAAATTTTATTACTTACCATATAATTTTTTAATAATTTCTATTATAAATAAAATTTAATAATTTCTATTATAAATAAAATTTAAAATTTAAAATTTATTGTTTAGATATTAACAAATTATTAATATTATAATTATTTTAATGTCATAAATTTAAATGTTAATATTTTGTTTTATAATAAAAATTTTAGTTTTATTATTAATTACAATATTGTAATCTTAATTATATAATTATTTTAATTTCATCAATTTAAATATTAACATTTTTATTTTATAATAAAATTATAATTTTATTATTAATTACAAAATTATAATCTTAATTATATAACTAGAATTTAATTCTTCTTAAGTAATTTTATTTTCTTACTTTATTATAATTTTTACTTATGAAATATTATAATCTTTAACCTAATAAAATACTTTTTAACACTTTATTTATTTATTTCACTATAATTACATTTTAATAAAAATTAATATAAATAAAATTGTTAATACTTTAAAAATACAATTATAGATTTGAGAGTTTTTCTTGGCTTTGAGATTTTAGGAAGACCAACCAATCACCTGAAAGTGAAAGTTACAATTTTTTAAATATTTTATTAATGTAATTATTAAAATAAATTTATTATAATTATGATGTTATTTAATTTATTAAAAGTTGAAAAATATGATAAGTTATATTTTAATTGATGATAAAATTTATAATAAAAATTAATAGCAAATAGAATAAAAAACAACAAAATTAAAAAATAAAACAACAATATTAAAAGATAAAAATTAAAAATTAAAAAAATTAAGAAATAAAATGTGAAATTATATAGTATAATTAATTTGTTTTTTTAGATTGGATAGACCAAAGTTTGGTCTGAGTACATGTTAACCAAACTATCATCATTGTTGTAATCATACTTTATACATTATTTACACAATACAAAGTCCACTTAAAAAAAAAAAATTAAACATATAATTACATAGTTGCATACAAAAATAATGTATAAAGAATCACAAATACAAATCATAGTTGCATAAAAAAAACATGATTTCATCGAACAAGCATAAAAATAATTTCATTCAATAAACTCACAATTGCATCAATAAAAAAATATTTTCTTATTATTAGTTACAAAATTATAATCTTAATTATCTTATTAAAATTTATTTCTTATAATTAATTTCATTTTTTATTTTATTATAATTTTTATTTTTTTGAATATTATAATCTTTAACCTAATAAAAAAAAATTAACACTTTATTTATTTATTTCATAATAATTATATTTTGATAAAACTTAATATAAATAAGATTGTTAATACATTAACAATATTATTATAGATTTGAAAGTTTTTCTTGGCTTTGAGATTTTAGGATCTCTATGCTCTGTTGTTATTGCTATAACAAAGCTGGTCATTAATTTGTTTTTAAATATTTTATTAATATATTTATTAAATTTATTTTATTATAATTATGATGTTATTTAATTTATTAAAAGTTGAAAAAAATAGTAAGGTATATTTTAATTGATGATAAAATTTGATATAAAAATAAATAACAAATTGAATAAAAAACAAAAAAATTAAAAAAAAATGTGAAATTATATAATACATACATTAATTATTATACGTGAAAGACCAATACATATATTAATTATTATACCTCAAATACCAATACATATATAATTATACTTTATACATTATTTACATAATATAAAAATTAAATATATAAACCTAGTTATTTCACACAAAGATTTACATACTTAAAACATAGAAAAGATATTCAAACATAAACACATAATTGCATACAAAAATAATGTATAAAGATCCACACATACAAATCATAAAGTTGTATAAAAAAACATGATTTTATCTCAAAAAAAGCATAAAAATAATTACATAGAAATTCTCTAATCTAACAAACACATAATTACATGATTTAATGTAACAAACACACAATTTAAGTTATAGTAAATTTATATCTTATGAATAAGTTTTAAAATTTAAAGTTTCTTTATATAATATTATTGGTAATAAATTAGTTACAATATAATTTTTTAATAATTTATATTATAAATAATAAATAAATTTTATTGTTTAAATATTAAAAAAGTTATTAATATTATAATTGTTTTAATTTCATCAATTTAAATATTAATGTTTTTGTTTTAAAATAAAAATTATAGTTTTATTATTAATTACAAAATTATAATTTTAAGGGTAATTTATTTTTTTACTTTATTATAATCTTATTTTTGAATATTATAATCTTTAACTTAATAAAATAGTATTTTAACACTTTATTTATTTAGTAATAATTATATTTTAATAAAAATTAATATAAATAAGATTGTTAATACAATAAAAAAATATAGTTATAGATTTGAGAGCTTTTCTTGGTTTTGAGATTTTAGAATCTCTACTGACAAGACCAACCATCTGGAGGTGAAAGCTCATATATGTGAAGGTGACAGCTCATATGGCCTCAAAAACTGTGCTTTGTTGTTGTTGTTACAACAAAGTTGGTTGTTAGTTTCTTTTTAAATATTTTATTAATGTATTTATTACATTTATTTTATTATAATTATGATGTTATTTAATTTATTAAAAATTGAAAAAGATGCTAAGTTACATTTTAATTGATGATAAAATTTGATATAAAAATAAATAACAAATTGAATAAAAAACAACAAAATTAAAAATTAAAAAAAAAAGAATTAAAAAAAACATGAAATTATATAATACATATATTAATTATTATACCGGAAATACCAATACATATATGATTATACTTTATACATTATTTACATAATACAAAAATTAAATATATAAACCTACATAAATACAATTGTTATTTCACACAAAGATTTGCAAACTTAAAACATACAAAAGATATTCAAGCATAAACACATAATTGCATACAAAAATAATGTATAAAGATCTACACATATGAATCATAAAGTTGAATAAAAAAACATGATTTTATAAAAAAAAAGCATAAAAATAATTACATAAAAATTCTCTCATTTAACAAACACATAATTACATTAAAAAAAACATGATTTAATCTAACAAACACAAAAATAATTTCATTTAACAAATACATAATTTAAGCTATAGTAAATTTATATCTTATTACTAATTTTTAAAATTTTAAATTTCATTATATAATATTATTGGTTATTAATTAGTTACATTATAATTTTTTAATAATTTATATTATAAATAATAAATAAATTTTATTGTTTAAATATTAAAAAAATTATTAATATTATAATTGTTTTAATTTCATCTATTTAAATATTAATGTTTTTTGTTTTATAATAAAAGTCATAGTTTTATTATTAATTACAAAATTATAATGTTAAGAGTAATTTATTTTTTTAACTTTATTATATTCTTATTTTTTAATATTATAATCTTTAACTTAATAAAATACTTTTTTAACACTTTATTTATTTAGTAATAACTATATTTTAATAAAAAATAATATAAATAAGATTGTTAATACACTAAAAAATATAATTATAGATTTGAGAGCTTTTCTTGGCTTTGAGATTTTAGGATCTCTACTAACAAGACCAACCATGTGAAGGTGAAAGCTCATATGGCCTCAAAAACTATGCTTTGTGGTTGTTGTTACAACAAAGCGATAATCTGTGCTTTGTTGTTGTTGTTACAACAAAGCTGGTTTTTAAAATTTTTAAAATATTTTATTAATGCATGTATTAAATTAATTTTATTATAATTATGATGTTATTTAATTTATTAAAAGTTGAAAAAGATGATAAATTATATTTTAATTGATGATAAAATTTGATATAAAAATAAATAAAATAAAATACAACAAAATTTAAAATTTAAACAACAATTAATAAAAATAAAAGAATTAAAAAAAAATGTGAAATTATATAGTATATATTTATTATACCTCAAATACCAATACATATATATAATTATACTTTATACATTATTTACATAATACAAAATCCACACATTAAAAAAATTAAACATATAAATCTACACAATTGTTATTTTACACAAAGATTTGATAAAGTTGCATACAAAAAACATGATTTTATCCAACAAACATAAAAATAATTTCATCTAACAAACACACAATTACATCAATAGAAACATTATTTCATCCAGCAAACATAGAAATTCTCTAATCTAACAAACACATAAAATTGCATACAAAAAAACATGGTTTAATCTAACAAAAACATAAAATTGCATACAAAAAAAACATGATTTAATCTAACAAACACAAAAATAATTTCATCTACCAAACATTAACATCAAAATAGTTTTATCTAAAAAAACACATAAGAGTTCATACAAAATTATCATTTCATCTAACATAAAAATCATCTCATCTGCTAATACTAGAGTTGCATAAATAATACATGTACAAAGATTTTAAACACATAGATTAGCATAGAGAACACATGTACAAAGATTTCAAACACAAACACACAGAGTTGAATACAAGTACAAAGATTTCAAACACAAACACATAGAATTGCAAAGAGAATACATATATAAAGATTTCAAACACATAGATTTGCATACAAAAAAGCATTAAAACATAAAATCATTCCATCTAGCAAACAGAGTTGCATACAAAATACATGTTTAAAGATCTCAAACACACCCAAAAATTGCACTTAAATAATAATAAAAACTAAATAATAGAGTAAAATATAACAAATATAAATGATATAAATACTATATAAATAATAACACTGTAATTATATATAAATAAAGCTCTAAAAATGTAAAAAAAAAAATTCAAAAGTCAAAAAGTGAAAAAAAAAATATTAAAATGATTAGAATCTCAAATATATAAAAGGAAGTTTATTTATGTGTTTGATAAATTCTGGAATTAGTGTGTGCTTACAGTAAGTGGAAATTGAAATTTGTTTATGTTGGAGAAATTATAAAATTAATTTATGTGGACGCAATTAGTGAAATTAGTTTGTGTGAAATATTAAGTGAAAATTGAAATTTATTTATGTTGGAGAAATTATAAAATTAATTTCTGTGAAGACAATTAATGAAAAATGAATGCTAAAAAACAAACAAACTACACCATAACACTATAAAAGACTACTCTAAAATGATGGGGCGCCCCACCATCTAGAGCATTTTGACGGGTTTAATCCCATCCCCAAAAAAATATAATCATATATATTAAGAATAATATGTGTATAAGTCTTTGTCTTTACAAGACTCTCAAAGTAGAAAACTATACAAGTCCAGTGTAAATCACTTCAAAGTGTTGTATATAACATTGAATCAATGTTCAAAATATGCTTGATACCTGAAAATATAACAAACCAAAACAAATATGAGACATCTTTATTTAAATATTACTTTAAAAAATAAAAGATTAAAAATAAAGATCATTACCTTTCTCTTTATTCATAACATTTTTATACATTACACACTAAAAAATCCATGTATAAAAGATATTTATACCTGAAAAAACAACAAAACAAAACATATGAGAATTAATTATTTAAATATTAAAAATGTAAAAAAAACAATAATTATTATCTCTGTTTCTATTCATTACTATTCTCCAAAAATTACAAAGCCAATCCATATATCTATTGCAAATCCTATAAATAAACCAACTTTTAAAAAATGTCATAAATATATATGAAAAAATATAAATTATTCATCAAAGAAAAATCCCAAAACCATCTATTCTAAATACTAAAATTAAAATTACAAAAAATATTTATATACCAATATCTTTTCATATCTTGTGAATATTTAGATATCAATATCTATAATACTTAAAATTGTTACATATCAAAAACAAATTGTTCAATCAATCTTAAACGAATCTAACTGGGAAAGCTGGCCGCATTCTAAGAGCACCAAGCACCGTGTTAATGGTTTGCTTATTTCCGATCCTGGTGGTCTTTATTGCACCAAACAAGAAGAGATGATTGCTGGTCGGGAGAGGGCAAGATTTCAGTTGAGGGATTTATAAAAATCTGCATCGCCCTCAAGCTTCTTCATTCAAATGAGAGGTAGTCTTTAAAACAAACCCAAAAAGAACTGACTCTTAATGTTGGTAGGCAAGCCAAATAATGAATTGGTTCTTGAATGACTGGAGATGACAAATGTATATCTGCTGTTGAGCTGCCCTTCACCATCAGATGAAATATCCTAAGAAAAAGGGACATCCGAAAGGTCCAAAGAGAGCAAAAATAAACGTTATTTTGCATTGAAGAATTCTGTTTTGGGTCAAGTCCAACAATTTTGAATGAAATATGAAGGGTTGAGTAGTTTGTTAAATTTTGATGTTATGGCATTTTACAAGATTGGCATAAACAACTTTAAAGAAGACACAGACAGAACGTAAATAACGATTAAGCTGCAGAATTTTTTTGGTACAATTTTCTTTATAGCTGCAGGCTTTATATCTATCTTTTTATGGTGTAAAACTGTGTGATATGTTTGGTCTGCCTGAACCGCAGGCAGTGGGTTGAAAGAAATCTTATTTCTGTGATTTGCCTTCCTTATTGATTGGCAATAGGAAATCCACATGGAAACTAAAGGGTGGTACATACAAAAATGACACATTAAGCTACTGAAACTGAATTTGAAGGGACCCGATAGAGAACCTGACGAGCAGATACATGTTTTCTTAATTGGTGCACCTCACACTGCTCTGCCCCCCTTGGGGGAACAACCAAGACTGCCACAGGAATGCCCACTTCACGTGTGCATATACGATTTCTCATGGAGAAATAGTCATTGCCATGAAACTGACTACCTCATTGCAGCTATCGCTCTACAGGGCTTGGACCTTTTATGGCTAAGCAAATAAAATTGACCAGACATGAATAAAGCAAGGATTGAACATACTCAGCCTATAGGTAGTTCTATTAAATTCCTCAGCGTTAAAGGAATCCCCTGCAGATCTTCGCTTTCTGCGGAGTCAAGGGGCGGCTGAATGCCTGCGGAGAGCGAGGAGTATCCATCCATTAGACCTCCATCAGAGAGGCTTTCCACTTCAGCCAACTTTCATTGGTAGAGGACGTATCCATCCATTGAACCTAAAACCAATCGTGGAGTGTTTGTCTACCGCCGTGTAAGTGTTTTTCTACAGCATCGATTTCAAGAGGTAAATTGCTAAAAAACAACATCAGTGAATTCTTGTTGTTGTCTTGGTGTTTGTTTGCCTGGTCAGTAAAAGTGTTCGTTTGTCCTGGCTTAACCCCCCATCCCATTAGCCTTCTTTCCCCAATAGAGTATCTAAGCGGGCTAAATAAACATAAGGGCGAGTATTAGAATTACCTTTGACCAAGAGCTTAGTGTATTCCCGATCAATAAAACCGGAAGGCGAAACAGGTAAGGAGGTATTCTCTTGGAGAAGTTTCTAGTCTCGAGGATGCGAGGGCTACCCACTACGTCCTCTAATTAAGTGCCGTTGGATTCGCGAATGAATTAAGAAGCACGACGCACAGGCTTAGCGGCTACCTTTGATAAACCCCTATCGCAACAAGAATTTGCTGGTTGATTTCCTAGGCTACGCGAGAACCACGCTACCACTTAATAAGTGCCCTGGGCCAATAAAGCTAAGGGTACTGGAACGATTGCATCTTAAATAGCTAGCTGGTCGACGCCGGATTCAGCGAGCAAAAAACCGTGGCGTTAGCAATTGCCGCTACCACTTCAAGTCCAAAGAAGCCTACCACTTCATGTCCAAAGAAGCCTACACTGCAAGAATCATCACTTCATTCTATGTAACTACGCATTCAATTCCCTCGTCCCAAAGTGACTCGTTCTATACATAAATGGCCGTATGATTCCCCGGAAGCTATAGACAGAGGAATTACAAATTTTGTTACTTAACATTGAAACAATCACATTAAATCAATTTTCTCTCTGTTCAAGGACCTAACTACTATCTCAGTGGAAAGAAAGCGAAGCCGGTACCTCCATCCACACTCTTGCCTTCACTTTGTGACTCCTCCCACCAGAGACTATGGAAGGAAGGCGGCTGTGTACCAGGATCGCCACCAGAAAGTTTCTGGGAACAATTTCGGAGGTGCCGACCAACGTGTATGGGAACGGGACAAGAGATGGGCCAAATCTCATCGGCAGGGAGCAGCAATTCCGTCTCTGGTTCGATCCCACCAAAACACCTTCCCCATCAAACCCAGATTCAGCAATTGAAAACCCACGAAGGAATTCTTCAGAAACCCCAAAATGTCTCGATAAGAACTAGCTAGCGAGGAAAATGGTTACCAGGTAAAAATGATTCCTAAAAACTTGAAGATATAAGCCCGTAGGATCCAAGACTATTTTACAAGTCCAACGTCTTAGCCCATTATATACTTAATGCCAAAGCCACACAAAATCTTCCCATAGACCCCATGGTGTGAACCCAAGAAGTATGATCCTAAAAAATCGTTAGGAAGGAACAATTAGCAAAATGCGAAGTGACCTGAATTAAGAGAGGAACACATACACCAGACTGTTCTTATTTTAAATTAAGAGAGGAACACATACACCAGACTGCTCTTATTTTGATCAATACGTTCCCGATGAGTTTCCTCACAGAACTTCTTCCTTCAGACTCGAGTGAAATGGACTAGCAATTAAATGGATAAAGCAGATTGCAGAGAGCCGGCGAGGGAGATGGTTCGAATTAAAATAATTATAGGACTGCGCTGATCCTGATGAAAAGAGAATATTCAGAGTATCGCTCATATGGCCTTGAGGAAAAGGGAGGACAGGGTAGGCCGCTTAATCATTTTCATCCCAAAACACAGCGGGCAAGGTAACTAGCTGAGTGGAAGAAGCATGGGAGGAGCCGGTAGGCCGCTTAATCCACAACCTTAGGTGCGTGATCTATACAAGTGGCAGAGAGCGGAAAAGTTCCGGAACCCTCTATAACATGGGGCTGGATGCGCCATCCAGAGACCTAGACATTGCAGCTTAGGGAAGGTCACTTAACTAGTATAGTTTTTGAAGAGGGTGGCCCTAGATAGGTAACTTCTAGACTGGTGGGATATGCTTGGGGTAACTCGGTAAAATGGTGGGATATACTAGTGGATCAACTACAACTGGGACTGGGGAAACATAAACAGCCGCAGCTGCAGAGGGATAGAGGTCGACCCATGGACCGACTCGGAGACCGACTGTGTGATCAGTCAATCAAGGAAGAAGCATTCGATCAATTAAGAAGAAAACATGCATTCAATCAAGCGAGCCACTGTCCTCATGGCGATAATAACCAGGTTTTGGTTAGCATGGAGCCACTGTCCTTCCCCAATTTATTTATTTATTTTTACAGAATTCATGAATTCAACCTACAATTTCTATGTCTATTTCTATTCTAACAATGTCATAAATATTTCTTTAAAATCGAATTCAATAATAAATTTTAATTCCTATTTTAAGGAAAGCATGAAAATAAAAAGATAAAGACATACCTGTATTACAGATGTAGCCCTTTGTTACAGATCCATAGCATGACTCTCTGTTACAGATCCACAGCACAGCATCTGTTAAAGCTCCAAAACATCCTCAATGTCATAGATGTTTCTTTAAAATCGAATTCAATAATAAATTTCAGTTCCTATTTTAAAGAAAGCATGAAAATAAAAAGATAAAGACATACTTGTAATACCCTTTGTTACAGATCCATAGCATGACAATCTGTTACAGATCTACAGCACAGCATCTGTTAAAGCTCCAAAACATCCTCAATTACACCTTTGAAATTCAAATTAATTCAAAAAAGTTAACCTCCTTTGTCAAAAACAGCAACAAGCCAACACACAAACACAGACAAAACACAAACAGACCAACGCACAAACACGCCAACACAGACAGACCAACGCACAAACAGACAAACAGGAAGCGCTTCCGTAAACAGAGACTCTGAAAACAGAGCATGCAAATGACAAAAAGAGATAACCAAACAACGAAATTCAAGTTCAACATATATATATATATATATATAGTATGCCGCGTCCCTCCTCCGCCCTCATAGAAACGGACAACAATCCACTTTCGAATTTTGAGAGCCATAACTTATCGTTGATAAGCAATTAATGAATTGCTTGTTCACAGCACTTATCAAAGCTTTTTCAATCCACTTGTAACGGCTTTTTCATATGATAAGCAACTAATGAATTGCTTTTTCATTGCACTTATCAAAGCTTTTTCAATCCACTTGTAACGGCTTTTTCAATTCACTTCTGGCTTTTTCAATCCACCTGTAATGGTTTTTTTAATCCACTTATCAAAGCATTTGTAAAGCAAACTTCTTTTTGGTTTTCTTAATCTATTTGTAATTCACAAAAACCTTGAGGCATTTGTAAAGCAAACTTTTTTATGGTTTTTTAATGTACTTGTCATTCACAAAAATCTTAGATGGTACTTATGTTCCATTTTTATATTATAAAAATCTAAAATGGTATTATTTCTCATTTTTTTCACAAATTTATTATAAATATTTGGTTTGGAATTGTAACACATGTTTAGAACATAAAGATTTCTCAAAAGCTTATATATGTCATTAACTATATTAAGATATAAGTTAAAAATAACAAGTGTCTTAACAAACTTTGACAACCATATATTATCAAAGCAATTAATGAACGACTTTTTCAACTCACGTATTAAAGCATTTGTAACACTTTCATGGTTTTTTCAATCCACTTGTAACGACTTTTTCAATGCACTTGTCAAAGCATTTGTAACAGCAACGTGGGATTAAAATCAAATAATTTGTAAAAGAACATTGTAACCATTGAGAAGAAACACAAGCCTAAAATCAAATCATTTTTGTTTAAAATAAAGTTCATTTTTCACAAAAAGACTTTATTAATTCAATGGTTTAAAGAAGTCCTAAGCATGAAACAAACTTATCATAAATATTTGGCTTGGAAATTTTATATTACATCAAAATTTGGAAGTAAGTATTTACCACACGTGTGTATAGCTCAAAGCTTCACCAAAAGCTTGTATATATTCCATTAACTATACCTTGAAATGGATTAAAAATAACAATTTGAGTGAAATGTTTTTTTATCATGGTTAAATTTTGGTATTGTTTGAAAATTTTAAAATATTTTAATTTTTTTTTGTTAAAAATAAAGGCTTTTCTAAACCTTTGGAAGAATAAAGTATTCTTGTGAAAATTTCTAAACCTTTGGAAGAATAAAGTATTCTTGTGAAAATTAGACTTAAGCATGAAACAAATTTATCATAAATATTTGGTTTGGAATTGTCATGTCGTGTCAAAAGTTCAAAGTAATCATTTACGAAAGTGTGTTTGGAGCATAAAGATTTCCCAAAGCTTATATACATGTCATTTACTATATTAGGATATGGGTTTAAAATAACAATTTGAGATTAACCAAAGTGTTCAGTAAATGAAACGAAAACTAAATTTGAGTCATTGAGCTTATGCATGCTTCGTGTTTGTGCAAATTAAAAAAGAAGGTTATTGCCACCATAACTTACGCTTGATGTGGAGAAGAAGAAACTAGAGTTAAGCATCATTGGGAGCAGATTAAAAAACAAAAAACATAGCCACCATTGGAGCATAATATCCATACCCACGTGCTCTTGAGCGGTTACTTATATGAGAAGTACAACTGAAGATATCGCTTTGACACTTAATCATGGAGTTGTGAGTGAGAATCTCATATTAGTTTGTGCGCCATGCCTCATCCCTTTATGAGTGCACGGATAGTAGTTGTTGAAAAATAAGAAAAAAAATATTTGCCATTGCTCCATACTTAGGGGACATGCTAGTGCTTGCTTCCATAGTCATTTTTACGTGCATATTCAGTTGAAAATAAGTCATGGTTTCTAAGAATGTCTTAATTAAAAGTACCCTAAGCATGTACATTCTTAATTCTTGATTGCAATTACATTAAGGAAATGGCAATTTGCATATGACTAAGATGCTAACTAATATAGAGAAGTCAAGATTCTAACTATTCAAAATCCAAAGTGGTGTACCTACTTTTTCTCTAGGTAATTATCCCAAGGAAATCCTCCCAACACTTCCCCTCATTTTGAGGATGGTACCTAATGTAAATCCTATATTCTTTAAGACACGAATCCAAGCCAACAACATGGCATGAATTCATTACAACAATATGCTCACTATGGGATGAACATGTCACTTGCAGGGATAGAACTTGGGCGGGAAGGATAACAATGCATTCCACAACCACTTGGGCTAGACCCTACTTGTAAGCAATTCCAATGGAAAAATATCAATGCATAGAATAATTTTTTGCAATAGTGAGGGGGGATGATCTATCCTCATATTACTTAGTTGTTGAGTAATAAAGAGAGCTCAAGATTCCAACTATTCAAAAACTGAAGTGGTGTAGTTACTTCTCAACAATTCAAAGGGAAAAGCATCAACTTGCAAAAGAACATTGATAAAGGAAGGTCACATTGTCTCTTTGGTTCCCTTTGATCGAATTGGTTGTTACCAATGTTGCACATTTGACTAGTTTTATGCAAACATTTGCCTAGTTCAAATGCCCATGAGGCAGGTGCATTATTCTATGTCGTCATGCCATATGCACTTTCACATGGACATAGAAATGACATAGTGATGGTTGGTGCTTCGAAATAGGAAATATAATGAGATGACCAATACACATCTTTAAATAATGCACAGATTTAAGCATCCTTTGCTAATACCATGGAGACCATGATTTGATCAATTGGCCAAACATAATACAAAGTGTATGCTTTCTCTATACAAAGAGAGAATAATCATATGCAATAAGCCCAAGGTATTTCTCATAAACATATCGATACGTAATGAGCCCATGTTATTTCTCATAAACATCTCAAATAACTCAAGATCTCCAAATCTAATAGATTGGTGGAGCTAAGGAACCCTAGAATTGGTTAACATTTCCTACAGGACAAATGGCACGTTTCTATTGATAAATGCACCATTGAATAAATTTGTACCAACTAGAAGGGCATATGCTACATGGACTTTTACGACACCCCCCATAATAACAATGATATTATGGTGCGCTTCCCTGGGGAGCGTTTAGAGTTTGTGTAGTTTAAACATTTGTGAAATATTTTGACATCCTAGAGTTTCGACTATAAAAAGCCATAAAATTCGGATTGTTGGTACTAAACCTTTGAAGGCCTATCCCTGTGGATTTTTCGATGGAGCTGCTGCGGAGAATATAGGTGGCTCGGGTTTTGTGATCTATCTAAATGATACTCACTTCTTCAGTTTCTCTATGGGATGTGGTAGTAGCACGAACACTAGAGCGGAGTTATTGGCTCTTTGGGAAATTCTTAGAGTAAGTTTGATGATGGGAATCCCCATGCATTTGATTTTTGGTGATTCTATGGTTATTATATCTTGGCTCAACAGAATTTCTGCACTTGATGTTCCTTCACTGATGCATTGGTGTATTGACATAAGAAATATGCTTCAAATGGCCCCTCTGGTGATCTTCAAACACATATTCCGTGAGCATAACTCACTGGCAGATGGACTCTCAAAACAGGCCCTGAAATTGGATATGGGATATAGCACTTTCTCTGAAACTCTGGATGGATTGGTCATAAATCAAGGCGAATATGTTCTTTTTTAGTGTAGCTGAGTCACATGTTATTTCAGCTGATGATTTATAGCATATGATTGATTATCTTTGTCTGTTCTGTTTGAGTCTTTTCAGCCAGCATGTCTTGCTCAAGAATGTTTGTTTGACGTTCATCTTCAATTTTATTCAGCATTATCTGACCTGATTTATCAGGAATGATGAGAAAAGTCTGCTATGATCAGACTTTTGCTTCTGGATGGCAGTATTCAGTTTGGTATCATTTTATGTTTCTGTGATGTTTTGGCTTGATATATATATCTATCAGTCAGAAAGATGGTATGTAAATGATGTCTTTTGATTCATATGAATAACAAAGGCTGGTATTTTTTCCTCTGAAAAAAAAATTATAAACCTAAAGAGAACTAACCTCTGCCTTTGCTTTTGCATGGTATACTACAATCTCTCTCACATAGATGTTTCAATAGTTTTATCAATGAACCACCACATTCCTTTACCTATATAGCATTGCACTTAGTAATCAAATAAATGACGAATAATGTAATATGTCTATATTTTAACAAACACACATGGAACCATACATACCACCTAAAGATTCACCTTCACTCACTACACTTGTCTATATTGACAAAATGGGTTGTTAGGACAAGCCTTAATTTCTCCAACCACCAAATCACAAAATTAAAAACCATAAAATATTAGATAGAGACCTAAAAATCGCATGAGAAAGCTTAAAAATACATTAAAAACTCATGAGAAATATTAACAAATTCTTAAAATATATTATGAGAAATACTAAACAAAGGAAAAAATTCGCATCCAAATTAGGTATATATTATGCAAAGAATGAAATTGCAAACCCTAACTAGCTGAGGGAGGACAACGATTGAATTTGAAACAAGGATGATTTCATAGCAAAGAATACATGGGTTTTGCACCAAAAGAGAACTCTCCATATGCCTATGTGTTTACTCACAAGCCCATATCTCTCACACCAAGACATTTCAACAATTTCATTACCAACCATCCACCTTCTTTTACCCACACTATATTACCTCTATATTTAAACAACCACATGATATAATTATGCAACAACAAATGAGTTAAGTTCAACTGACATAGAATAATGCATACCTCCTTACTCTGCAGCCTTCACCTCACCCACTAAACCCATAAATATGCATTGGCCCTAAACCTACAATGTGGATTGTTACTAGAAAATGTAGAACTCATCCGCTGCCTAATACCTTTGTACCTACACAAAAGAATATTTTAGTAGTGTTATTAGTGAGCTTCCACCTTACTTTATGCATTGCTCCATTGAAATAGAAATAGGAAATAACATGATATGAATCTAATTTAATCAAACACACACCAGACCATGTATACCTCCTAGAGCAGGTTTACTCAGCATCCCATATCTCTCTCACACAAAGACATTCAAAAATTTCATTAACAATCATCCACCTTCCTTTACTTGCACTACATGGTATCTAAATTGAAACAAACACATGGTATAATGATGTAGTAACATCTTGTTTAAGTTCTATTGCAGTAGAAGAAGGCATACCTCCTACTCCTTAGCGTCTTGCCTCTAATTTTATTAAACACATAGGGAACCATACACCCCCGCCCCCCATCTTTTTCCTTCACCCACTGTACCCGGAATATACATCAATCCTAAACCCACCATGGTTTGTTATTTGCAAGGTAAAACTCACCTAGCTTTGCACCTGCACACTGTTATACTCGATAAATAAATAAATGAACAAAAATATAACATGACTCTAAATTTAAACAATTAAAATCATGCATGCATCCTCCTCCTTAGCTTCCGCATTCATCTATTCCCATGGAATATGCATCAACCCTAAATCAACAATCTTGATGAGTGAGGACTTTCCTTAATTTCCCCACCCACTAAACCCAACAAGAACATAACTATAAAATCTTATGAGAAATAATAAAAATGCATTGAATATCCAATGAGAAATATTAAACATAGGCTATAATATATTATAATAATTATCAAACAAAGAACAACAACATTTGCACAAGTATATTTTATTCAAAAACAAAAAATTATATTCCCTAAAAAGGTACGGAAGGAGGAGAACCATCATATTTGACATACGGGGGGATTACATGGGTTTTTCATCAAGAAATGATTCACCCTCTACACCTATAACAAAAATATATTCAAAAACAATTCTCCACTTGTCACATCCCCTCTCATCACGGAGAAGACGCAACGCTGCCATAACCGGGCATCTAGCCCCATGAACATAAGCAAAATGCATTGGAAGTAAAAAACATATGTAGATGTATAATAAATCAAAATATAGTGGAAGTAAATACATTTATACATTCATAATCATTCTTAAAACCAATACATTGCATAATTAATACAATACAACACTTATCTTAAAAATGAGATGCCCCGAGCAACTAACTATGCGGCCGCAACGCTCCACCCAACCATAGGCCAGTTGTGCTCATCAATCTCTCAACACCACTTCCACCCTCGAGCTGGGAATGATTTCTACAAGGAATTGTTATATTTTTAACATTAAGCTATCATTATTAGGATCTTTAACTGAGAGAATAACAAGCACAACAATCAAACACAAGAGACAATGAACACAATGTTTTTCCTCGGGGAAACCATAAATGGAGAAAACCCCACAACTTCCTCAAAGATAGAATCAGCACCAAAATAGAAAAGCCCAAAATAGTAAGACAATCTCTTGACAACGGTAACCTTATTTCTCTCTAGCCCCAGTGTCTTCTCCTTCCTCAACTATGTGCTACACTTGAGTTTGTATGAGATGTGTGTTAAATAGAGAGGTCGCCTCTCTATTTATACTGCTTCCCAACATGACTAAACCCTACTAGGGCTGACTTCACTAGGTGAGTCTAATAACCCTAGTGCCTCGGAACTACGGGGACTTTAACCCTTAGACAATAGGAGGGTTACCCACAATGGCTTGACACGACTTGTTTACATTATAGATCCTCCCAATCGGAACATCGGGGCATGACATCATGACTCAATTACATTACAAACACATATTGGAATAAAAACCGGGGTACAAGACATAAGATACATAGATGAATACATTTCGAAGTTACAAATACATCAACACTCCCTCTTAACTAGGAAGGTATTCTTTCGACACGATTTTCAGCACTGGTCTTCTTCTCTGTATCGACTGGATCATCTCGTCATCTTCATCTTCTTCGTCTTCTTCATCTTCAAGTCTTCTTCGTCTTCAAGTCTTCGAGTCTTCGAGTCTTCAAGTCATCTTCTTCTTCAAGTATTATTCATCACGGGATCTCCACCATCACGACTACTGGATCATCATCACATCTGGATCATCACTTGATTTGGATCGTCATCAAGTCTGGATCATCATCATATCTGGATCATCACTTGATCTGGATCGTCATCAAGTCTAGATCATCATCACATCTGGATCATCACTTTATCTGGATCGTCATCAAGTCTGGATCATCATCGCATCTGGATCATCACTTGATCTGGATCATTATCACATGCTATCTCAGAATGGTGCTATCTCGATTATTCTCGTCACAGGAAGTTCTACAAAGTCAATCCTGTAGGCCTACCCTTCATGTAGGTCTTCATCAATGCTTATATCTGACACGTAAGTCAAAATGACCCACCCAACTCTTACATCCGACCTCATCTTGTCAGAAAGGCACACCCAGTACTCACATCTGACCTCATCTTGTCAGAAAGGCCCAGCACTCACATATGACCATGTGTAAACACATCGCGCCAAAATGGTTGGGCACTTATATCCGATCATGTGCAAGCACATCGCATTGGAAAGGCTCTATACTTACATCTAACCCCATCTTGTCAGAAAGGCACAACACTCATATTTGACCATGTATAAACACATCGCACTAGAATGGCTCAGTACTTATATCCGACCTCATCCTGTCAGAAAGGCTCTGCACTTACATTCGACCATGTGTAAACACATCGCATCGAAAGGGCATGCACTCACATCTGATCATGTAGGAATTAATCCTATCATCGCATCAGAATGGTCGCCAGTCCCAGACTGAGCTACCTGGTAACTGACCAGGTACATCCATTCTCCTAAAGAATGGCGGTTGCCCTTACTTCTGACCTACTCGTCAGAATGGCCAACACTCACATCTGACATGGGAGGAACCTAATCCTTTAGCCAAGACAGAATGGTTCAGCCCTTACATATGATCAAGTGGGAACACATCCCTCTCTCACATCAGAATGGCTTCTCAGTCCTAGACTAAGTTTTCCTGGTAACTGACAAGGCACCTCTATTCCTAGAATGGAAATAGCACTCATATCTAACATGGAAGGAACCTAAATCCTCTCACCATGACAAAATGGCTTAGCCCTTACATCTAACCATAGAAGGAACTGAATCCTCTCCCATGTCAGAATGGCTCACGGACTCATCACTTCCCTTTGGAGGGAACCTCCATCTGAAGAACACCAAGCTTCTCCCTAAAGTACTCAAACTTCAGCCTAGCCAATGGCTTCATCAACACATCAGCTATCTGATCGTCCATCGCAACATACTGGAGCTTCACTGCTCCCCTCTACACCATATCCCTGATATAGTGATACTTGATCTCGATATGCTTCGA
Source organism: Pseudotsuga menziesii (assembly GCA_001517045.1). NCBI lineage: Eukaryota > Viridiplantae > Streptophyta > Pinopsida > Pinales > Pinaceae > Pseudotsuga > Pseudotsuga menziesii. The sequence continues at coordinate 453,774 of LPNX010265182.1, forward strand.
CTTGTCATGGAACACTAGATTCTCTGACAACTTCACACAACTCTGGTTGTCACAATGTATACAAGTAGCATCCAACTGGAGATCAAATAAATCAGATAGTAGCTTCCTCAGCCATACTACCTCACAACTAGTTGAACAAGCTGTGACATACTCTGCTTCAGCTGTACTTAGTGCCACACATGATTGCTTCCTGCTAAACCAAGAGATCACACCTAATCCCATACTGAAGCAACACACTGAAGTGCTCTTCCTATCGATGGCACTGCCTGCCCAATATGAATCAGGTTAATCTTCTAATTTGACTCATACTTAATCCCATAATCAACTGTACCCCTCAGGTACCTCAGAATATGCTTTGCAGCAATCAAGTGAACATTTCTTGGATCTGTCAAGAACTGGCTCAAGGTGTTCACAACAAAGCAAATGTTTGGCCAAGTGTTCGTCAAGTACATCAAGGACCCAATCATCTGACGATACATCATATAGCATCAATCTCGGCTTTAAATATCTGTCACGAAGATCTATACCATAGGCAGATCATAGTCTTGAGAATCCAGATTGAGTGGACACAACTCACCTAAGTTCAGCTCATCAACTGAATTGCATGCATCATTGCTCTCATTGGTTCAATGCAAAAACAATACTATGACAATGATGCATGTAATTCAGTTGATGAGTTGAACTTAGACGAGTTGTGTCCACTCGACTTGGATTCTCAGGACTATGATCTACCTATGGTATATTGTAGTTTTTTAAAATTAAAAATTATATACGAAGGAGCAAAGTATTTTTAGTATTTAAAACATTTCACTACATTTCCAGGTACTACATTGTATACACATTGGATATATTGCTGATAAGAATCAAATGATGTTGAAATTCCTTACCAACCACTGATGACATAAACAAGCTAGATGTTGAATTCTAATGAAAACACACCATGATACTACTCGAATATAAGCATTAAAAAAAAATGCATGTAGTTCACAGACTCTAAAATTATTGTTAAAGCCCCAAAATGAATCCCTAGCATCACCATCAAGGTTTCACAACTATTGGTTAAAATTTTGAGCTATCATGCTAGGATGCATTGAAGGGTTTATTGTATCTACGTCATGGTCATTTTGCTACAAACAATAGTTTGTCCACTTGGTCACTGCACACAATATTCATAATCAATGTCATCTATAGTGTTGTTTAAATCCATGTCTCTTTTCAACATAGAGTTCAATGTTTTTGTTAATATGTTTGGTCCATAAAAAAATTAAACTTCATTAAATTTAGTTATAAGGAGGGTCACAAGGTCGCATATATGGGGCGCAACATATTATTATCACTATGAAAAAATATTTTTTTATGAGTTGAGCGAGTTGGCATGTCATGTTTATTTCATGAGTCTTATCCATTTGTTATATTCTTAATCTACTCATGTCTAGATGAAACAGATTGGTAATAGGTTATAATTGTCAATTATGTTTATGTACACATTTATCTATACAATGAGAGAATTCTAATTATATGTTCTAGGTGAACTGTGGAAAGAGTTTTCTTGTTCCCTAAACTTTGATGCCTCTTTCATAGTTTCAAAAAACTAAATCTAAAAAACAAAGGACAACTTCCCTTCTTACTTGTATATTTCACTATAGTTATAAGTATTATATTATTGCTCCTTCAATTCTTCTTCTTATGCATTTATATTCTTATCATTTATTCGGATATGAAAAATAAAAAAATTTAAATTCTTTATATTTATTACAATGTTGAGAATAAGTATCCTTCTTCTTATTCTTTTTTTTTTATTTCATTATTTTTTTATTTCTTCACTTATGTTTTTTTTTTAATTTTTACATTTACCATATTTAAAAAATTATAATTTCCCATTTCCCCTTTATTCTTTTGTAATTTTCCTTTTAAATTCTCTTAGATGGGTCCTTGAAACCCATTTCTAAAATTTCCTACATAGACATAATATTATATATAATATATATAAGCTAAAGCTTATATCCCGAAAAAATATGCTAGTATATTGGTAGTTATGTACAAGCTTTTTTTCAAGTGTTTAAGAGTAGCTCGCTCGAGGGTTTATCAAAGCCTCGATCGAGGGTTTAATATAAACCCTCGATCGAGGGTTTAATAAAAACTCGATCGAGGTTCCGACAAACCCTTGATCGAGGTATTTAAATACCTCGATCAAGCTTAATACCTCGATCAGGGGCTTGAAAAACAAAGATTTAGCCCTCTTTCAAGAAAATCAATGTTTCTCTGTCTTCCAGGGGTGTAAACCCTACCATTCATGGCACACAACTGAGCAGAGTTCATACCGATAGATTCTTCACCGAATCCTCTATCCATTGAGATATCATGCATGCGTTTTAGCATTAATATGGTTTTTTTTTGTTAGTTCTAAAACTTACACTTAGAAAACGAGACAACAACTTTGAAGCAGCTCAAAGAAAAATACATAGGGTAAATTATACACATCCAAAAATTTCGTAAAAATGTACAGCCCATAGATCGACATGTCCTCTTCAAAAGGGTGTCTTTGGTTTTTCAATTTTTGAAAACAGTGAAAAAAAAGCTGGGATGGACATGTGTATAAAATGATGCTAAAATCAAATGTGGTCACTTTCAAAAAATAATAAATAATTGTATAGTGCGAAATAAATTAACAAAAATAATATGCAGACCATAATGCATTTTGTGTAGATCATGCTCGTATATATATCTTTTTTAAATTATTAATGTAAGATTGAATTATTGGGGTTGGACATGAGCCACTTATTAACTTCTTCAAATTTTTAAGGTCACAGAGTTCATTAAATGCAAAATTTCACACATTAAATGACATCGAAATATTTTTAAAAAAATATCATTGGGAATCCAACATAATATTCTACAATTTGTTTTTTATTGCAAGTCAAAATTCACATGGCATATATGCGTTTCGAGGGATTCTATCTAGCAAATGAGTAAAAAATCAGGTTTTCATCGCCAAATTTGGCCAAAACGTGTTACCCACCTTCATGGAATCACCCCACCATGTCCTTACACTGTGCATTATTTCAAGGAGCTCCAAGTCATGAGTTGCGTACTTCTACTCATGAACATTCGATTTTCTTGACTCATAACTTACTAAACTCCCTTAGTGCATGAGTACTCCAATTACTTCTCAACTAGCTTTATAACACACTAGGAAATCCTTATCAAGGTTAGGGAGTATGTTAACATAGGCGTTTTGAGCAGTCTCTTAATTTATTGAAATATTTCCTCATGCATGGTTTCCTAGAGGAAATTGACTCCTTTTTTCCTACAATTTTGATAAAGGGCTTTCAATATTCAAGCAACATTTAACAAAACTTTGAAAGTAGCTACCTAATTGTAGGAAATCTCTTAAATTTGATTTATTCTTTGGATTTTGCCAAACTAGATATGGATCCTATATTCTTGGGGCCCACTTCTATTGATTTCTTAGATATTATGTTCCCAAGACATTGGATTTCATTCTTGAAGAAATCACACATACTTAGCATAACATATCACTGGTGCTCTCACACAACCTTTTTAACACCATAGGGAGATTCTCTTGGTGCCCTTCATGATTCTTACAATAAACCAGGTTGTTGTTAATTAATACCAATACATATGTATCGAAATACTTTTTCAATCCATAATCATTTAGCCTCCATAATCAATCTGAAATATAAGGTTGGGAACTTAATGTCCATATATAGTCCAGAATTTAATCTTTAGTATGCCAACATGTTTAACTTTATTTCATGGCATCCGTTTCCTTAATCTAATTTTGAAAATTAACACCTCCCCCTTGAGTTGATATAATGAACAATCAATCCTTGGAAAGGGGTATTCACTCAGCTCCTTTGTTCAACATCCTATAATCGATGCACATATGAAAGGTACCATACTTCCTAACAAATAACATGAGAGATTCCCAAAGTGGAGCACTTGGGCGTATGTATCTACACTACTTGTATATGTTTAGTGATGGTCCTGTGATTGAGTTAAGGATGTGAGCAGTAAAAGAGGTTGTATAGTGCAACCAGTTCAAGAATAAATTAGTAGAAGGTTACGCTCAGGATGATAAAAAATTCTGGGAATGAGATAGTGCATAAATTTGTGGATGTTATAGGACAACATCCATGGAGATAGAGGATGATGGGGATGAGTTTTGTTGGAGTATATTGTGCGATGATAAATTTAAGGAGAGATAGACGAGGACATATGTGGTGTTCATGTTTTGGTAGGTAGTTATCCGATTTCAACCTTGTATAGATCCTCTACTGCTCTTAGGATTGATGGTTACTTGAGATAGTATTTGAGGCATTCCAGTGAGATGGGTCTATGGCCATAGGGAGATCCATGGTATAGGTTCTTTATTATATAAAGGTATTGAAAACATGAGGATGTTGCGATGATTTAGGTCATCGCTAATACATATTACAACGGTATGGATAATATCAACGGTACCATTGAAAACTACTACATAATTATTAAAATTTTGATAAAAAAAAAAGTTTTGGGTACCACAATGATTGTTGTAAATATGATGCAAGTTCTTCACATGTCGAAGTTACGATGATAATTCTATCTTTGTTGGAAGTTCGACGATCCTAACAATTTGATAAGGTACCCACTTGATATGGTTTAACAATTATTAACTTTTCCCTTTATCAACTTTAACATGGTCTACATTTGTCGAAACTATGACAAATTTGATGTAATGCATAAATATTTATGCGAGAGAGAGATTTAGCAATTTTGTTGTAGGTGTAACATTTGTTAACTATTTTTGGTCATTTTTTGACACATGAAATAGTTTTTTTTTCTATCTACTTGTTTTAGATCCAATTGTTGATCTGCATAGCTTGGATTTTTTACTTTGAAGGTTTTAAGTTTTTAGTACTTCTTTATCTCCTTTTAAATACCCACATTTGGTACCTAATCCTTATACCCAAGGAAATAAATTGTTCTGTAGGAAATAAGTATAAACATTCTACTCAATTAGATTTAATGACTATTTAGAATTAAAAAAACGATATTTGTTTTAAGAATGGGTTTAGACTAGACATAAATTGAAAGGTTCGAGGTTAGAATTGAGTATTGTTAAAAAATACTCAAGGTGTTAAGGTAGAATTAAACATTGTGAAAAATTGAATGATCGGTTTAGTCACTCTAGAAGGAAAAGTTTCAAATTCCCCTTTGATAAAAGACATTAAATATTAAATATTAATTCTAAAGACAACAAACCATAACAACCAATTGTAATTTCTATTCCTTGAGAAACATGACATTTTCTTTGTAAACGTTAACATTTTTACCATCATAATATATTTGTATATTGTACTTATAGTTATTCAATGCATTTTGTTTTAATAGGTAATTACAATGACATAATACATTACTCCTAAAGAAAATGAAATTATGCTTGGTTGGTTAAGGAAAGCATTGGAGGAAAAGGGAGATGGGAAATGGTATTGCCCTTGCATTCAATACAAAGGCTTGAATAGAGGAATTCTTTTAAAAACAATAGCTCAAACACATTCTAGGAAATATGGGAACACTGAAGGGGGGTATGATTATCATCCCTTGGTAAGTGATTCATTATATGTCTTTGTATTGATTGTATTCATAAAAATTTGTATCATTTTAATATTTTTTATGTACACTAATTTTATTTGATTGTTTTAATTATAAACGCAAAGCATCCTAGGTGTGTTCCGAATAATGTGTCAAGTAGTAATAGAGAATAGTATTGTACAAGTTGAGGAATATGGATCAAATATTGAAGATCGATTTAATACTATGGGAGAAGATGGCACTAATAATGCAATTGAGGATGATGGGATAAATCGATTGATCTAGGACACCCACACAACGTAACACTCTTTTTTCTAATCTCTTAAGCGTGTATTAGTTTCCTCCCAAGAATGCTTCTTGTTTGCCACTGTGCTTATGCTATGACACTTCCTAACTACATACTAAATTGTTTGTTTGCAGGTCCTTATACTATAACACTTTCTAACTTCGTATTGAATCGTTTGTTTGCAAGTTCTACTTCCTAACTTCGTATTGAATGCTTTAAAATTGAATGTGGCTCATTCAAATGCCTTTTTCTTGGAAGGGTGATGATTTGATGACATAAATTCTTCCATATATGCAAGCACTCCCGTTTGTTCATCGTCCTCTTTGTTCTTATTAATTTTGCATATTTCCCAATAGAAGCATTGAAGATCGAATTTTCTGGGCAAAACACCTGTTCCAGTTTCTCTCCATTGAAGCTTCGTTGCACCTCAGCAATATTTTCTTCACTCTCAGGTATCGACAATTCAACAATTATTCATCAATAATCAGTACAAGTATGTATTTTTTCGAGTGCCCATTTATCTATTTTTTGAAGTTTTGCAGCAATTTCATTTGTAAGCAACACGTCGCAGTTCCAATGGGTGTATTAATTCTGGCAAGATGACTAGGGCTTTGGGATTTCATTTACAGTTACATTTGGAAACTTCAATGCCCATCAATTTGGTTTTATCGGCCTCAATTTCTCAAGTAGACCAAGGATGGGAATGCTTGGCATATATGCATCCATGGCAGAGTCTGTCTCAGAGTGTTGTAATAACCCCTACAAGTGCTATGTCGGCGCCTATCATGAGGCCCCAAATAACTGTTATACCTCCTGTAGCACTTATTTCTTTGCCTAATGCGAGGCCCCATATTGGTATTATGGGCACTACCACTCCTCATGACTGCGCCTCCTATCCATGGACGACGTATTTTTGGATTCTCCCAATGAAATGGACATTCCTACAACGCATGCTCTAGAACATGTATTTTTCTTAAGAAATGCCTATATGTTTTGAATACTAAAATAGGATTTGACATATTTGTCTTATTTGATTTTCTTTGGGACTCACAAACTGGCATTTTCCAGTTCCAGAATGGTGCATAATTGATATTGACTGAAAAAGAAGAAGCAAAGAGGCGAAGTGTACTAGATCAGCTTAAACATGTTATATTTCATTATTGCATTGCTGGTTAATGTTTTTCAGTAATGAATTTGCTAAAGGAGTATGAAAATATATCAGAGCTCTATTTTTTTGACTCCATATCTAGCATTGATCACTAATGTTTTGTACTAATTTTTTTGTACAAACTCCCAGTTATGTATAAGATGCATGCAGTGAATAATGAAAGAAACGAAAACCAAATCCAGACCCTAGACTCATTAGAGCTCTCGAACTAGTATTATAGCTCAAAACCTGAAATCACACTAGAAGTCATTCAACTAAAACATGCGATGAAGAAAAGCATCTCAACCCAAAAGGCAGAAGTGTGTCACATTAACATATCAATGGCATGAAACAATTCCAAGAATTTCAACCAATATAAGAACATGTAAATGCGCATAGGAAGACAAGAAGCAACATTATTTTAAGCACCTAGACTGTAGACTTTATAGGAGGGTTTTGAAATGCAGATATACGGACACTGTTTAGCACAGTTCTTCAACATTAGGGTCATTTTATCATGCTCTCTAAATTGTTTTCCCCTTAGGTAACGACTTTGATCACAAGACTTCTTGGAAGTGCATGCACGCATGCTCCCTTCATTATGTTGAAGGTTTGTAAATTGCTCATTTTATTTTCATCAAAAACAAAAAATTACATATCTACTGCCCCCACAAGTCACAATGTTCCTTCTATACATGTAGGCTGATTATATACGAAAACAGGGCTGTAAATATACTTTACACCTTTTCTCATATATCCATGTGAGAAGATGATACTCTCTTTACAGGTTTGTAAATTGTTTGCTTTTTCTGACAAGAACAAACAAATTAAAATAACATATATGTTGTCTACAAAATTACAGCCCCCCCATCTACTCTTGTAGGCCGATTATATACAAAACATGGCTATAAATATTCTTTACCCCTTTACACATATATCCATGTAAGAAAAGGTCAAAGTATCACTACCATCTTAAAGCAAAAAATGTTAAGATCTTGTCTTGGCCAGTCCAGTGACCATGTTTCATCTAGCAGGTCCCAAGGTGGTTAAGTGGCATAATATTGACTGCTATTGTCATCATCAATAGCCTCATCGAAGAATCTTCCACTGCAATCATTGGCTACTACATGTATCGGCATCAGCATCTGAGCTTAATCCTAGGTGATCATCTAGTTTGTCTAGTTCCCACCTTAGGTGCTGGACTTCTTGACCGAGGTCCTTAAATCTTTGTTTTTGTCTTTTTAATTTCCATTCAGAGTGTCTCATTGTCATCTCTCATCTTCAACTATTCTTTTATGTCCACCTCTTGGTGCTTTTATATCTGTTGAGGTAGAGCTTAGATCCCCCTACTTGGGCCCTTACATTGTTCAGTTGTTTTGTTAGTCCCAAACATGCCATGCTTCTTATGAACGGTATAAGGCTATGTTGGACTGCTTGTTGATTTTTTTGATTTCAACACTAGATAAATTAACTCCTAAGATTACACATCACATCTGGCAAATTCTTCCTTGCTGAAGACAAACTTCAACCTGCAAATCAGACCCTAAAAAATGCAGCAAATATGAATTTTCTGACCTTACAAACCTGCTGTATGGCCTCCCTGCACAGCCTGTATGGTATGCACACATGTACAGATTCTGCACGGTACAGCCTGTACATTTGTATGGGTTCCACAAGATGTCCGTACAACATGTATGGAAATCCACACATTCTAATCCATAGGACTGTTAAACAAAATTTAAGATTTTTTCAATTGAGTATCTAATAACAACTTTTATTTACACATGCAATTTACAAATTCATTCTCAATACACACATTATTTACAGATTCATTATGTATACTCAATTTTCAATTTTCAGATTTAATGGCAGGGAATATGCAACTTTGCTGCTAAATCTTGTTTTACTTTTGATATATGAAAGGTGGAGGATCATAATAATATCAAACATTTGAGTATAACATATCTACATTGATATTGATAATCATACCTGTTATGTTTAGCCTCGTAAATCTTCTAAATTTCTAAATTTTATAAGGCTTTTCAAGGTTTAAAATTTTAAGATTTTAGCATCATAAATCTACTAAATTTCTGGATTTTATACTGCTTTTCAAGGTTTAAAATTTTATCCTCATAAATCTACTAAATTTCTAGATATTATAACACTTTTCAAGATTTAAAATTTTAAGATTTTTTTGTGAGGTCTAAGTTGTAATCATATAATTGTTCATTATTCTTTCTTTTCAACTATTTGAGGTGTCGTTGGTCGATACCACGTGCCAAGAAGCTCTATCTTAAAAGTGGCTTATTAATTTACAATTTAATTCTATTAAAAGATCACATTTAAAATTATGTAACATATCCATAAAAGAATAAATTTTTTTAGCAAAGTGTAAATTAATACCTCACATTCCACATATCACAAGGTCACATGGAAAACTTGGTAATGTTAAAGATGACTTTTTACCTAATGTTAAAATTCAAAGTAGCCTAAGAGATGGAATGAACATCACAATTCGAAGCGCGGATTATTTTCACGATACAGAAAAGATCCCATACAAAATTACTCTGAGAAGTTTAGGGGTTTTATCCAATTCTTTATATGAGGTATAAAGGTTCTTTCCATAACCCTAACTGTATTTTATTCCAGTTTCTATTACATTGGAAATCAACACACATTGAACAGGGGATACCAGTTACTGGCGAAATTCACCAAAAACTTATTCAGACTAAATCTCTGCATATTGAATAGGGGAATGCCTGCTACTTCACCAAAACCTTATTCGGACTAAATCAATGTAGATTGAACAAGGGAATGCCACCTAAAGTATCGGCGAAATTCACCAAAACCTTCTTGAGACTTATTCACATGAAACAGCAAGAATTCAAAAGCTGAACCTGACCACTTTTCAAGGTTTAAAATTTTAAGATTTTTTTTGTCACGTCTACGTCTAATTTGTGATCTGTAATCGTTCATTATTTTTTATTTTTCAGATCATATAATTGTTCATTATTCTTTTCAACTCAAATTCAGGTGTCGTTGGTGGATTCCATGTGCGAAGAGGCTCTATCTTAAAAGTGGCTTATTAATTTACATTTTAATTACTTCTTCACATGGTACATTTCAAAAGGGATAGATGTTTAACAATGTATTTTCCTTGTGTAATCAATTATTACCATTGTGAAAATGCATAACTTTGATTGTTTGTGATTTTGAGCACGACGTCATTATATGCATGGAGATCACAAGTTTGGCACCATATTCATTGACATAGATTAACAAGAAAATATCACATTTCCAACTGCCAAGAGATCGTCGCTATATTGTAGTCATTATTGTTTGAAGGGTCGGACGACTCAACTCAAAACACAGATTGCATCAAATCGTAAAGCAGAGATTCATATTACAAATTATCGTCAAGCTATCTGCTAAAATGTTGCCGGATCATATCCAAGACACTTACTCTTTGAAATTACCGTTTGAATGACGAGGAACACCGACATTGGAGAAAATTCTGATGGAATTACAGTTCAGAAATTGGTAAGTGTGGTTTTTGTTGATTTTTGTACCTAGTCAGGTATTCCCTAAGTGGCTTTATTTTGCCTAAGTCACTTAAAAGGGAAAATGTGACCCTCACATTAAAGTCACTTAAATGTGACTTTATGACTAAAGTCACCTTTTGATAAAGTGAGTAAGTGAGTGAATTTATTTATGGGAAATAAATAAATGTGAATTTCACTCTCACTGTGAAATTATAAAAAGGAGTGAGGGAGGCAAAAGTGAGTAGACTTTTCATTTTTCAGGAGAAGGAGAAGAGAGAGCTCAGGGAGGTCGAATTGCTCAAGGAGGTCAAATTTCCAGGTTAGGGTTTGAAGCTGAAGATTTCAGCAAACTGCTTGCACAGTTCCCTAGATAGTACGGCTGCATTAAATGATGGAGTACGGCCACATTTAATGCTGAGTACGGCTGCATTTATTGGCTCGGATTTCGAGGATGAGGTACGGCCAGGTCTGCACGGTTCCCGAGGTGTACGGCCGAATTAAATGCTGCACAATTATCGAGGAGTACGGACAGGTGTACGGCTGAGCAAATCGGCACAGATTTCTAGGTATGTACGGCTGCATTTAATGCTGTACAGACAGATGTACGGACTGCAATAAATTCTGCACGATTTTCGAGGAGGAAGTACGACTGGTTTGCTGTACGGATCTGCTGTCAGTTCGGCACAGATTTCGAGGAGATGTACGGCTAGGGTTTGCTGCACATGTGCATTTATTGCTGAGAGAATTTCTGGTGGAGATAAGTTGTATTTTCATCTTTCATTTTCTGTCCTACATTTTACTGAAGAAATAATAAAAGCTCTCATCTCAAAACTGGTTTTCCCCGTGGGGGTTTTATCCAGGGCAAATTTGCCAAAAATTACTGTGTCAAATTTTATGGTGTGAATGTGTTTAATTACAGCCTGTTAGTTGTTTTCAGCGTGTTTAAATTGTTCAAGATAAATTTCATAAGTAACTTCAAGTCTTTGCATAACCGGCTGAAGTGAAATAGAAGAAATTGTTCATTAAACCAGCTTGCTGTGAAACAAGGGTTTTCAACATGGTATCAGAGCAAAGGGGGCCGAAATAGTGAGGTTAACATTCACACAGAAAATTTGCAGCATTCAGATTTTTGTTAGTACTTGCTTCTGTCAGTGTTATTTTTGCTGAGTTGTTGTTTATATGGCTACCGGATTGAGGTTGGAGGATAGGTTGGATGGGACAGGTAATTTTGTTCCATGGAAGGCTAGGATTTTGTTGTTATTGGAGGAGCATGAGCTATGGCCAGATGTGGTGAGGAACACCACTACATACCCCATAGTCATTCCTACAGATGCTACAGTTCTAGCTGCCTTCAACAAGAAGGACTGCAAAGCTAGAAGGATTATTCTTGATGTAGTGAAAGATCACATCATTCCTCACATTTCAGGTAAAGACAAAGCACATGAGATGTGGACTTCATTGATTGGCCTGTATGAGAGTTCCAATGAGAACCGGAAAATGGTTCTTAGGGAGAAACTCAAGAGTATCAGGATGCATGGAGGAGAGGGAGTCACAGCTTACCTTACCAGGATATCTGCTGTCAAGGATGAGCTTGCAGCAGTTGGGGAGGTGGTTGCCCCTACAGAGATTGTGCGTACAGCGGTGAACGGGGCTTCAAAGCCCTGGGGTGCTTTTGTGCAGGCTATTGTAGGTAGGGAGAACCTACCTAGTTGGGAGAGGCTATGGGATGATTTTGTACAGGAGGAGACCAGGAGGGGTCTCGTACTTGGTAGCAGCTCTCACAGAGGGGGAGATGATGAGGATGTGGCTTTGGCAGCCAAAGGGAGGAAGAAGAAGGGCCCCAAGAAGGGTGGGGCCAAGTTTCAGCAGCAGCAGGGACAGCAGAGTGGTCAGAAGAAGGACTTGAGTAAAATCAAGTGCTATGCATGCCAGGCGTTTGGACACTATGCCTCACAGTGTCCAAGCAAGAAGAAGAAGAAGGGATAGGGACAGCAGACTGCAGCCTCAGCTGAGGTTGATGAGTTTAGTGTTGCCTTTCAGAGGGAGTTTTCCCTTTATGCTGGTCATACTGAGAGAGAGAGAGTCACCTTAGCCACCAGCATGGATATGGATCAGGAGATTGAGCACTCATTGTTAGCAGGACAGGCGGGTTCATCCATTCCCACTGCTTGGTACATAGACAGTGGAGCATCGAGTCACATGTCAGGGGCTCGAGATGTGTTCTCAGATTTGTCTTCGACAGGTAGGGATATGGAGGTTGTCCTAGGGGACAACACAGTTGTCAGAGCAGTTGGTCGGGGGACCATCACATTTCAGAGGGAGTCCATGAGTCCCATGACTCTACGAGATGTGTTATACGTCCCGGG
>LPNX010265182.1:469195-521653 GCA_001517045.1 Pseudotsuga menziesii
GATGCATTTATTGGCTCGAATTTCGAGGAGGAGGTACGGACAGGTCTGCACGGTTCCCGAGGTGTACGGCCGAATTAAATGCTGCACAATTATCGAGGAGTACGGACAGGTGTACGGCTGAGCAAATCGGCACAGATTTCGAGGTATGTACGGCTGCATTTAATGCTGTACAGACAGATGTACGGACTGCAATAAATTCTGCACGATTTTCGAGGAGGAAGTACGGCTGGTTTGCTGTACGGATCTGCTGTCAGTTCGGCACAGATTTCGAGGAGATGTACGGCTAGGGTTTGCTGCACATGTGCATTTATTGCTGAGAGAATTTCTGGTGGAGATAAGTTGTATTTTCATCTTTCATTTTCTGTCCTACATTTTACTGAAGAAATAATAAAAGCTCTCATCTCAAAACTGGTTTTCCCCGTGGGGGTTTTATCCAGGGCAAATTTGCCAAAAATTACTGTGTCAAATTTTATGGTGTGAATGTGTTTAATTACAGCCTGTTAGTTGTTTTCAGCGTGTTTAAATTGTTCAAGATAAATTTCATAAGTAACTTCAAGCCTTTGCATAACCGGCTGAAGTGAAATAGAAGAAATTGTTCATTAAACCAGCTTGCTGTGAAACAAGGGTTTTCAACAGTTTTCACGATATCTTTCTAATAGTCACTTAAGGATTCGGGACCGGAAATGTTGTAGATGCCCCGCAAAAGAAAGTGAAGACAGTTATAGATATAGAATGAAAAGGATCTACCAAAATGAAAATGATAGCTAAAGATTTTTAATGTTGAATATTTTGTTGTGAGGTCCAATCCTATTGAATGAAAGATGGCGCCAGAATGTGACCAGATGAAGAGGGAATTACCAGATCAGGATATTATGGTACCAGGTCCAATCCTATTGAATGAAAGATGGCCCCAGAACGTGACCGGATGAAGAGAGAATTACCAGATCATGAGATTATGGTACCGTTCCATGAGATTATGAATTACATCATTTGCACATCATGAGTGTAAGGAAGGACTGTTTGACTGAAACTACTGCATCGGTAATGAGTCTAGTATGAGAAACATGCATGTTCTTTGTAGCTAAAGGGTCTCCCATCTGTGTAGTTGATTGCTTTCCTCAAAATATTTTTCCAACCTTAGCCCATCTAATCAGAAGTCAATACACTCTTGACCAAGATCTGGTCTATACAAACTGGATATGCACTGTATATTCCATACTCTAGCTCCTCCGTTCTATCTTGATTACAACTAGATGAGGGCATAGAGTATGTTCATTTTTAACACCTAAAGCGTGCGATTCTGTGGAATAATTACTTTTTATGAGGTCAATATATACTGATGGATCAATCAAATGGTTTACTTATGCACAAACCATAACTAAATTCTTGCATGATTGAAATGATTTATGAACAAATATTTAAAATTAAAAAAATTCAGTTGTATAGTAATCAATCATTGCTCATAAAGCATCAATATATTCCTGGAATAAAATTAATATTGAATATATTCTAAATCGAGATATATTTCCAGAATAAATATATCTTGAAACTTGTTATTACCATTAATTTATGAACATCCAATGATAGTTATATATGCTATAACTATTACCTCCATGAACCATGTCGCATGCATGCCTTTTAAATTCTTATACACAAGCGAGAGAGGGGCGTGCATGACATCTACATGATCTTCATTCCAATGATACCAATATTAATATATCCCTAATGCTCATCTCTATTAAGTGATTTCTGCAGGAATCAAGGTCTGTATTCTTTGTATTTTGGTACAGGTGATTGTTTACGCTCTGGCGTTTAGATTACAGAGTTACTTTTGAAGGATTTAGAAAGTTAAGAGCAATGGGAATCGGATTGGAGGAAAAATTTATGGACAAGATATCATAGAGGTTATCAAATATCTTTTAGTTTCTCTACTCTCTATAGATCTTGTTATTTTCCTAGATATTTTATTTTCTTTTGTTATCAAACTGTTCAGGTTCATAATTTGCTGTCATTATTGTATAATTTTGTAGAGATTGATGTCCACATAGGGTTATAATTTGTTTTGTGCAAATAGGGTTTTGAAATAGGGCAATGTCACGAGCGAGAACTAGAGTTAAGTTTTTTAATTTTCGATATTGCTTGGGTTGTGAGAACTCTATATTTCCCTAATTCATTGAGAGTTTCACGTTTGAACAACACAAACATGGGTTACAGTTGATCAGGATCAATTTATATCATTCATGAAGATAGTAAGGATGTAAAGACCAATTTAAATTTGACCGTTGATCAAGATATATTTGTAAATCAATTTATATGTGTAGATGTAAAACAATTTATTGGGTTACACCGTTACATACGTTAGTCATTAGAGTTATTCCGCATAGAGAGCAAGGGAGACATCTTTGCAAGATTATAATCATAGTTTATTTTATGTTGCTCAGTAATTGGCAAATGTACGCTGGTTTTTAGAGCCAGAATTGGCAAAAGAGATTAGATCTCTTCACAGCCTTGTAACAAATGCTATAACTAAAGGCCACAGTCTTGTAACGAATGCTATAACGAAAGGCCAAGGCCAAGGCTAGGCCACCCTATACTAGTAGGCACAGGCACAGGCACAGGCACAGGCACAGGCACGGGCTCAGGCTCAGGCTCAGGCTCAACGCAGTTCTTCCAGGCCACACTGTATTACCACTTGGCCTAAAGAATTAGAGCATTCTTACAAAGGAGTCCAAGGAACTTGCTCAGCGGAGATGGAAAGCTCAACTAGGCTATATTCGACCCAGATTAATGAAATTGAATTAGAATAAGTTTATGACATTGAATAACCAAATAAAAAAGGAAAAGTTCTTTAAAAATCTCGGAGATGCTGCTGCGCATGGACGAGGAGAACGCAGAGGAAGCTGCTCTGCTTTAATTTGTGTGAAATTAATGTAAAGTTCCAGCACAGCTGCCTGGAGAGTTTAGGGTTTAAATAAGTCATACAAGTAACCAAAACCACTTCGAACCCAAGGAAGAAACTAAACAGAGACATATGAACAGCACCAAGCGAAGCTACCAGTGATTCTTTGTTCTTTCTTTTTCAGACTGGATGAGTGATTCATTTGGTGGAAATCGCAGGCAGATGGATGGAATTCGAAAGTATGCTGCATATATTAGTGACATCTCTATGTTAATTTTGCAATTACATAATTTATTTCGTATTAATTAATTATTCCGACCATGAATTACCGGCTTCTGAAGAGAATCAGAGCTTGCCATAGGATCTGCTGCTGCGCATCGATGAGGAGGACGCGCGGAGAGGATTCAGGTGACTGCAATCTCCACCCAAACGTGAGAGTGCAAGATCTGTAGAGAAGGGGAAGAGCCTTCTGTCGGTGGTCATATGGAAGGGAACCGTGGTGGGCGGAGGATTGTTACTCAGGAATCCAAGGAGAAGAACAGTAAAAGAAAAGAAATAGGCTATATCTAACCCTAACCCAGATTAATGAATTTGAATTAGAAAATTTAAAGAACCAAAACACAAAGGAAAGAGTTAGGCATTCGTAATTCTTTGTTTAAAAGTGCCTGCAATTCGAAAAGTACCTGGTGCTTGCGATGTAACAGGTGACCAGTTGTTGCAGGTTGAGCCTTGCAGCGCTTGGAGTCGCCTCTGGTTCCGGTCGTTCTTGGGAGGGGAATTCAATCACAGAAACGTTTAACCTCGTCCTTCCTTTGTCACCACAGACCACCGCATACACATACAGAAGGACCACAAACAAATACAGACCGACCACAGAGCACAAACACATACAGAACGACCACACAGAGACTCTAAAACTCTAACCGGACTCTAAAACTGTGACAGAGGAGAGGTAAACGAGCAAAGGAAATTCAAAATAACCGGACTCTAAAACAGTGACAGAGGAGAGGTAAACGAGCAGAGGAAATTCAAAATCGGACGTTTATAGAGGCGTCTCGTTCCTCCTGTCACCGTCATCTGATTCCAAAACACAACGATCGGATGCTTTTTCAGAAAAACTGTTTTCATGTTTTATCTGTTTTTTAATTTTTTTATCATGCTTTTTTCTTTTCCAAATGCTTTGGTTTTCATGCTTTTTCACCATTAACAAAACAATGGATATAATATACTAAAACTTAGGGTCCAAATTGGTTAGTTTCCTAATTACGCGACGAAAGCAAAAACAATGGCAGGGATAGAATTCTAGAAGGGATAGAATTTTTCTATAGGGTTATAATTTTAATTTTAATTTTCAAAGATTTAAGTATTTATTTTATGTGTTTGGATATGAATCAATTAGTATTAAAAGGTTTTTAATTTAAGGTTTAATTGTGAAATAAGGTTATATTTTGATCTCTTTATTAAAGTTATATGACATGTTATTTTTTTCTCCACCTACCCTTATTTCATGCCAGGAGTATGTTCCTTTTTTTCTTCAAAGTTTTCAAGCCAAATCTTACATATTTATGGAGGTTGGATATATGCTACCTCTCCTAACCCAAGAGGAGTATCCAAACTTATCCTTGTTCCATTGTTTAGTGACTCCTTTTTTATGATTAGATTCCTTTGACATGAGGCATGATCTCATGTTGCTCTATTGTCACAGATTTCAAGAGTTGAAGATAAGTGGGGCATTCAATCCAATGTGGATTAAGCTTGAAATTTGAAGGGGCTTTGCTTGTTGAGTTTTTTATCTTCAAAATGTTCACTAAAAGGTCTATGCTCTTGTTTGGGAGATAAAATCCTTGTATCTATTGATGTGTGTCATGAAGGTTCCTTTACCAGGAATTTTTTCAATCTTTTCCCTCTAAATTCCACACCTTGTCTTTTGTTTGTCTAGGTTGTTGATAATATGACTCACTCCATATCGATTAATTCTACTTATTCAAATGGTTATTGGAAGTAAATGATTGTTCAACAAGTTATTCAAAGAAGACAAAATAGAGATTAAGCTAGGATTATGATTCCCCACTTTTCCTTTGCATTTAATGTAAGATTTAAGTTAATCCCCGTGATAATGTATTGTTATATCCCTCCTTTCTAGGATGATGCCGCATGCCCTAGCATATTTTTTAATTTCTAAGATTTAAAACAACTTAGTTTGAATATGATCCATTCTAGAAGAACCACTACAACAATCTAACGAATACTATTCATGCCAACAAAGAGAATAATCATCACTACAACAAAGTTATTCAACAACAATAACTATTGTGGTGAAAATACAAATTAAGTCCTTATTTTCCTTTTTGTTAGCATAGACCAATAAATGGTTGAAACTTGTACTCCACAATATGACTTGTTGATCAAGGGGGAAACCATATCCAAGGGTATATTTTCCACCAAACCAATGTAGTAACCTAAACTAGGCACCCCCCCCCAAGAAGGGCTCAAGTTCAATGAGGTGAGGGAAGGAAACATAGAGTACTCCATCGATGGCTCACTCAACTTAAAAGATAATCAAAGGATCAAGTATAAGATGGGTCTACCATAGTGTGGTGAAGAGACTCACAGACGTACAATGATCACCACTTCTACCCCATATTGAATACCCCAATAATGACCAACACTTCATGATCAGTGTCCTCAAATCCTATTGAACTTGGGAAATTGTGCATATACGTTGTCTTTGATTCAAGGCATGTACTACCAAATTATCATTCCCTTTTATGCACAATATTCTAGAGTCATAGTTGCTTAAGAACTCTACCTAGTGCCATTGTCTAACATTCAATTGTTGCTTTAATACCTTAATGTCTCATGATATGTTTGCAGTAAAAAGAAATGCTAATAATATAATGTCGCCATGCCTTTAAGGCGTGCACTATTCCAAGGAGCTCCAACTCATGACTTGGGTACTTCTACTCATGAAGATTCGATTTTCTTGAATCATAGATTACTACACTCCCTTACTGCATGAGTACTCCAATTACTTCTCCACTAGCATCAGTGCACACTAGGAACTCCTTATCAAGGTTAGAGAGTATGTTAACATAGGCATGGCGACATTATATTATTAGCAATTAGTTAACTCTCCCCCTTTATTTATTATCAATTTAGTTAACTCTCCCCCTTTATTTGATCCAATGAACAATCAATCCTTGGCAAGGGGTACTTGTTATGTTCCTTTGTTCAACATCCTATAATCGATGCACATTCCAAAGGTTCCATATTTCCTAACAAATAACATGGGAGCTTCCCAAAGTGGAGCACTTGGGTGTATGTATCTACACTACTTGTATATAGATAGTGATAGTCATGTCATTGAGTTAAGGACATGATCCGTAACAGAGGTTGTATAGAGCAACAAGTTCAAGCATAAATTAGTAGAAGTTTATGCTTGGGATGATGAAAAATTGTGTGGATGAGATAGTGTAGAAATTTGTGGATGTTATAGGAAAACGCCCATGGAGCTAGAGGATGATTTCAATGAGTTATTTTGGAGTATATTGTGCAATGATCAAGTTAAGGTGAGATAGATGAGGACATATGCAGTTTTCATGATTTGGTAGGTAGTTAGTCATGCTCAACCTTATATGGATCCTCAACTCCTCTTAGGCTTGACAGTTACCTGTGATAGTATTTGAGGCATTATCGTAAGATGGGTTGATGGCCATAGGGTGATCCATAGTATAGGTTCTTTCTTAGATAGATGAAATGAAAACATGAGTATGTTGGGAAGATTTAGGTCATCACTAATACATATTACAACGATATGAATACAATCAATCGTACCATTGAAAATTACTACATAATTATTAAAATTTTGATAAAAATATTATGGGCACCACGATGACTGTTATAAATTCTATGCATGTTCTTCATATGTTGAAATTACAATGATATTTCTATCTTTGTTGAAAGTTCAACGATCCTAACCATTTGATAAGGTACCTGTTTGATATGGTTTAATAGTTATTGACTTTCTCCCTTGTCAACTTTGACATGGTCTACATTCATCGAAACTTTAATTGATTTGATGTACTATATAAATATTTATGCTCCAGAGAGATTTAAACAATTTTGTTGTAGTTGTAACATTTGTTAAATCTTTTATCAGCGATCAATCATTGAACAAGAATTTTATGATTTTTATCAGCGTTGACCTGAACATTACGCTCACGGTGATCGGATCGATGTAAACAAAAAAGTTTGCATGCAACTGGATCGCTGTCGACCTTGACCTCTGCGCCGAGCTCCTGGTGCAGGGCGCGACCCAGAGCCGCCATGAGTGCGTCTGGGGGTGGGGAGCCACCTTCCCCTACTTCGATCTCAGCTAATGAGGCCTTCATGAAGTTAATCGAACATGCTGGGAAGAAACCAACCTTGCTTCCTATCCCGAAATTTGTAAAGAAACTGGATGAAGTTCCTGAAATTGCTTTGCCGGAAGAGCAACCCATTAAAATTTCCCTAGCACTAGCTGAAAGAGGATTGATAGGACAATTTATGGGGCTCTGGCCCTCCACAAAAACCACCAACAACTGGATCCAGCATAACTGGAGACCCCAGTTGAAGAATAGTGTGACCTGCTATGCCGTTGGAAGAGGATTCTTCATTTTTGAGTTCATATCCAAGGAAGATCGAGATCTGGTCTTCAGGAGTGACCCGTATTTCATGGGGTCTCAGGGCCTGTATCTCAACAGGTGGACGCCTAACTTTGATCCCACGGTCGACGTGCCTAAAGAAGTGCCAGTATGGGTCAAGCTCCCAAACCTTCCGGTCCACTGCTGGAACTTCCATTCACTGCAAAAGATTGGAAACGGACTCGGCAGATTTATTGACATAGCAGACAACAAAGGCCAATACACCTGTGCCAAGATCTGTGTAGAAGTGGATCTGGAAGCCGGCCTTCCAGAAGCGGTAAAACTCACGGTTGGGTCATGGCAGCACTATCAAAAGCTGGATTATGAGCAGCTCCCATTCAAGTGCAGAAACTGTCAAGAGCACGGCCATTTTCAAAGGAACTGCCCAAAGGCTCAACCAGATGACAAAGGGGATGGAGAAGGCTGGCAAAAGGCCAAAAAGAATAAGGAATCCCCAAAGCCAAGCAGGAAAAGAAGCTTTGTACCATCAGAAAACCCTCCACCAGTCACTAAACCCATAGGAAAAGCAAAGGACGATTTAGCTTCAGGGAATACCAATGAAAACTTAGAGGGACCAGAAACATCTTGGAAGGATGCGAATGAAACAGGGGAAACTAGGGAAACGGCAGACTTGACTCCCCCAGTGGAAGATCAAAGGGAAAAAGAAGCAGAGGAAGATCACATTAGGCTGGGATCAGAATTAGGAGGGGACTCTGAGGACGGAGGAACTGAATCTGGCAACTCCCAAGTCACCCCTGTCAAGGTCACCTTGGGTCGGAAAACTAAGAAGAAACAGAGAGAGGAAAATACCTACCTTGATATTCTCCAAGGCTCCGAGAAGACCCTCAAGGGAATGATAAATACCAGATCCACTATCAAGCAAGGCCAGGTTCCAAAGGGAGCCACAACCTCCCAAGCTAGTAAGTAATGCAATACATCTCCTGGAACTGCAGAGGTCTAGGCAGCAATATGAAAGAAGAAGCTCTAAAAGACATTGTAAGTTTGTATTCGCCAGATATACTTCTCATCCAGGAGACTAAAATGGAGGACCTCGCTCTACTCCAAGCAAGCAAAACTTATTGGAGAAAATGTCATGGAAAAGCAGTTAGTGCAAGAGGAGCCTCAGGAGGGATAGCTACCTTCTGGGACACCTCCAAATACGATCTGGAAGCTGAAGGAAGCAGCATACATTGGTTGTTCACCAAAATTCTCCACAAAGACTCCGGTCATTCTGTAAGTCTGTTCAATGTTTATGTCCCTGTTTCACCAGCTGAAAAAAGATTTTGTTGGGACTCCTTAAAGTCCTATCTTAGCACGCACAACCTGGTCAATATCATTATAGCAGGGGATCTAAATGTCACCCTAGCAGCAGAGGAAAAAAAGGGAGGCTCGCCGGTCAGAGATCAAGCTAGAGAATGGGTTGAAGACATCATTTTAGATTGGGAGCTGGAGGATATCAATCCCTCCCGTGGTAAATTCACCTGGACGAACAAAAGAAGGGGCCCTGGCCACATTGTTGCTCGTCTAGATAGATTCCTCGTCCATTCTTCGTTTCTCACTTTTGATCTTATGGCATCCTCCAAAATCTTGCCCATCTACACCTCGAATCATAAACCAATACTTCTTGAGTTGTCCATGGGTAAAAATCTGGGTCCCATTCCATTTAGACTCCAGCCCCATCTGGACTCAGCAAGAAGGGTTCATGGATGTGGTCTCCACGGCTTGGAACTGACAGATCCATGGCTCCCCTTTCTATGTCTAGGAAGAAAAGCTGAGAGCTCTCAAAAAAGAGCTGAAAATTGGGCTAAATCGCTGATCACTCCCACCTCCAAAAGAAAAGAAGCGCAGGTTGATCTAGAGAGCCACCAATTGATTATGGAGGACGCTGAAATCTCCCAAGAACTATTACAAACAGAAGAAAATCTTCAAAAAGATTTACATAGAGCATGCAGGGTGGAAGAGGAGTACTGGAGGCAGAAATCCAGAAGTATGTGGCTGCATGCAGGAGATAAAAACACCAGCTATTTCCACAAGCAGGATGAGGCTCGTAAGCAATTCAAAACTGTCAATGAAATTCAGTTTCAAGGAAATCTGGTCAAAGACTTCAAAGGCATAAAGAAATCAGCCCACTCCCACTTCAAAGACCTCTTCTCAGCCCAGAAGAGGAACCGATTGATGCAAACATCTACCCACTCGATCTCGTCCCAAAGCTAGTCCAGGAAACTGATAATCTCCTTCTAGTTGCCCCGATCAGAATGGAAGAACTTAAAAAATATTTGGACGATATGGACACTGACAAAGCCCCAAGGCCCGATGGGTTCACGGCAAGGTTCTTCAGTTCTTGTTGGCCCATCATTAAAATCAACCTCCTGAGAATGGTCAGGAAATCTCAAAGCAGCAGCAAGCTAGGGGGCAGTACTAACTCGGCTTTCCTGGCCCTGATCCCAAAAGAAAAAGGAGCCAATAACTTCAGCAGATTTAGGCCCATCTCTTTATGCAACGCGGGCTATAAACTAATTACTAAAATCATTGCCAATCGAATTAAGAATATGTTGCCAGCAATCATCCCTGAAAACCAAGGTGGTTTCATAAAAGGGCGGAAGATCATGGACAATATTGTGCTTGTCCAAGAAGCAATCCACTCGAGCTACCAACAGAAAGAAAAAGGAATGGTAATCAAGCTTGACTTGGCGAATGCAATCGACAGGGTGAGACATGATTTTCTGTTCGCAATAATGGGAAAATTCGGGTTTTCTAAGGACTTCATACACTGGGTCAAAGCCTGCATTGCCTCCTCGTGGATCGCCCCTTTGGTCAATGCACGCTCTACGAATTTCTTCCAAGCCTTGAGAGGGCTAAGGCAAGGTTGCCCGCTGTCCCCGCT
Organism: Pseudotsuga menziesii; assembly: GCA_001517045.1. Classification (NCBI taxonomy): domain Eukaryota; kingdom Viridiplantae; phylum Streptophyta; class Pinopsida; order Pinales; family Pinaceae; genus Pseudotsuga; species Pseudotsuga menziesii. Next base: position 479,661 of record LPNX010265182.1, read on the forward strand.
CCTTTACGCCATACAAGCCTCAGTGCTTAGTTTCCAATTGGATCACTGCCAATAGATCTGCTCTCTTATTGGCCTCTGGATGGCCCAAGATGTTAAAGACATAAACCATGCCCAATTCGCCGATGATACTCTGCTCCTTGGAGGAGCAAGCACTTTCTCTGTCGGTTTATTCAAAAGAGAGCTAGACATTTACAAGGATGTCTCAGGAAGCAAGATAAACTTTCAGAAGAGCAAGATTTATGGTTGGAACTGCCCCACAAGGGAAATGACAGGAATCGCTAGGCTGTTAGGAATGGAGGGGACTCTCTCCTGGGATTCTTTCAATTATCTTGGAATTCCCATCCTCAAATATGTACCCAAAGTGGTCCACTGGATGCCGCTGCTAGACAAGCTAAAAATCAGAATTCAAGCCTGGGGGGCAGCCTGCCTTAACTTAGCAGGTAATGTTACTCTTTTAAAATCTGTCCTCTCAAGTAATATTCCTGTTTACCAGAACACCATTCTGCTCGCCCCAAAATCCTTCATCAGCAAAGTGGACGCCCTATTAAGAAGGTTTTTGTGGGAAGGTGGGAAAAATAACAAGAGAAGACTTCATTTAGTAAGCTGGGACAAGATACAGAAACCAATTTTGGAAGATGGTCTCCACATCCGGAACATTGTTGTTCAAAATTTATCTCTAGGCTCCAAACTCCTCTGGAACTTGGTGTCTGGGCACACCAGCTGGAGTAAGAAAGTTCTTTGGAAAAAATACTTCCAAGGAAGCTGCTCAAGATGTGTGGAAAAGCCTCCAAGAACTTTAACCGGATCCCCTATCTTCAAGCTCTGCCTCACAGCCCTGGATCAATTCACATCTAACCTCTACTGGATTCCTGGCAATGGGAAAAAGATAAGATACTGGGATGACTCGATCCTTGGAGACTAGCCCATCGGGCAGAAGGCTGATCTGGATAATTTAAAAAACTGGATGCAGCACCAAAACCTTCTTACCCTGTGGGACATTTCCACCTGGTCTGATAATGCAGAGAAAAGTTGGGATAACTGGGACCTGGGAGAGATACCAGAAAACCTTGAAGGAGAAGCCAACGCCTTAAGAATGCTACTTCAAGGGAAAACCCCATTAAAAGCAGCAGCAAAGGACAAAAGAGGGTGGGGTTCGACCTCCGGATCGTACTCGACAGCTGATGGATACAACTTCATCCAGGCAATCCCCAATGTCCCTGAAGACCAGCTCAGTGGAAGTTTGTTTGGTCCTGCTCACAAAAGCATCCTCACCAGCGATAACTTAAGGAGAAGAGGAATGGAAGGGCCCTCAAGGTGCCCCCCGTGTGTTTCTGATGAGGAGAACGCAGACCATCTGCTCTTGCACTGTTCCTTTGCCAGTGAAGTCTGGAAGGATTCGCTGAAAATAAGCCTGGACAGATTCAGTATGCCAGCAAACATCCAAGAGCTGATGAAAACATGGGCCAACATATCACCGTTCAACACTGTCAAGAAGGATCTCCTCAAATCCAGTTGGATGTGGCTCCCCAAGTTCATTTGCTAGAAGCTTTGGATTGAGAGGAACAACAAGATCTTCAGGGAAAAGAGCAGCACCCCAGCTAGAGTAGCAGCCAGCATCAGAGCCCTTCTAGGAGAGGCTCTAGAATCCAAAGCCACCCTCACAAACGCTTCAGCTCTGTCCAGCGAGGAAGACAAGTGGGAAACAGAGATAGTCCCGAACCATCAGGCCAGAATCAAGACCCCTACCTCACCCAATGCTGAATGGGACATTCGGTTGACAGAACATGACTTCAATGAATGGATATCATCTCTAGAGGAGCACTGCCTCTTCTTTGATGGGGCCTCAAAGGGTAATCTAGGAGCTTCCAGTGGCAGTGGGGTTATCCTGGATCCTGGAGGAGAAACAATTCTGAGCTTTGCCTGGGGACTGGGTCACGATTCTAACAATAGAGCAGATGCTCTAGCACTGTGGCAAGGGCTCAAGCTTGCCCTCAGCTTGAATATCACTGCTTTGGCAGTCTTTGGTGATTCCTGGATCATAATCCAAGCTGCAAACTCAAACAGAAGGCTTGCTCAGGTGCATCTCTCCACTATCCTCAAGAAAGTCAAGCTTATGTAGACAGCGTTCCAGAAAATAAGCTTCTTTCACATCCTGAGAAGCTTAAACACCAAAGCTGATTTGGAAGCCAATAAAGGCTCGCTACTGAGCAGGAGCACACTCTCTCTCGATGGCTCTGAAATTCTATGCTATATCCCCTAAACTCTGGAAGCGAGTCTCCCTGCAGGGACTACAAGATCTACCGCTAGGCCACTCCCTCTCGCTCTGGCATGTCCATGACTCGCGAGCCCAGTGTTTTTTAAAAATCCAATCGCTGAAGGAGACATGCTATTTCACTTATGGAAGTGCTGGAATCGCTGGATCCTCCAAGATATTGACTGCTCTCCCCTTTCCATTTCCATTAGCTTCAGTGAAGGATCGCTGGCAAGATTAACTGGGCCAGTAGTAAGAAAGGATCGCTAGCAAGATTAACTGGGCCGGTCTTACTCTAGACGGGCATGTCTTGGAGCAGCTGGCAAAGAAGGACGAAATAAGATTCGTTAACCACAGCAGGTGTCTTCCGTCTCGGTAAACAATCCTTTTCAGTGTCCAATTGTCAATTAGTTTGTTTTCCATGTAAAATTTCTCGGCAGCTGTTTTGCCGAACCATTAAATCTACTCTTACACGCTATTGTCTAAAAAAAAAACATTTGTTAAATATTTTTTGGTGATTGTTCGATGCATGGAATAGTTTTTTTTCTATCTAGTTTTTTCACATCCAATTGTCGATCTACATAGCTTGGATTTTTTTACTTTGAAGGTTTTAAGTTTTTAATATTTTTTCTCTCTTTTTAAATACCCACATTTGGTCCCTAACCCTTAGACCTAGGGACACAAATTATTCTGTAGGAAATGAGTATAAACAAGTCTACTCAATTAGATTTAATGACTATATATACAATTAAAAAAACTATGTTTATTTTAGGATTTGGTTTTAGGAATGGGTATCAACTAGACATAAATTTAAAGGCGTGAGGTTAGAATTGAGCACCGTTAAACGATACTCAAGGTGTTAGGGTAGAATTAAAAGTTGTGAAAAATTGAACGATCGATTTAGTGATCTAAAAGGCCAAGTTTCCAATTCCCTTTTGATAAAATATTTTAAATATTAAATATTACTTCTAAAGACAACAAACCATAACAACCAATTGTAATTTCTATTCCTTGAGAAACAAGATGTTTTCTTTGTAAGAGTTAACGTTTTTAATACAAGAATATATCGTATATTGTACTAATAGTTCTTCAGTGGATTTTGTTTTAATAGGTAATTACAATACATTACTCCCGAATAAAATTAAAGGACGCTTGGTAGGTTAAGGGAAGCATTGGAAGCAAAGGGTGGTGGGAAATGTTATTGCCCTTGCATGCAATGCAGGGTCTTAAATAAATGAAGACTTTTAAAAACAATAGCTAAAAACATGTAGGAAATATGGGAACACTGGAGGGGGGTATGATTAACATCCATTGGTAAGTTATTCATTATATGTTTTTGTATTGATTGCATTTATTAAAAAAATGTATCATTTTAATATTTGTTGTGTACACTAATTTTATTTGATTTTTTAATTATAAAGGAAAAGCATCCCAGGTGTGTTCTGAATAATGTGTCAAGAAGTAGTAGAAAATACTATTGTACAAGTTGAGGAATATGGATCGAATATTGAAGACCAATTTAATCCTATGGAATAAGATGGCACTAATAATTCACTTGAGGATGATGGGATAAATCGACTGATATAGGAGACCTCTTCTCCTATATAGGAAAATTTTGATGATATTCATGATGTTCCTCTACTTGAGAAGGCACACCAACCCCTTTATTAAGGATCAAGAACACATATTTTCTCTACTACAATGTTGCTAGTGAAATTGAAGGTATTGAATGGTTTGTAAAAAAAAATTCTCACACAAATCCTAAGGTATGTAATATAATTTGACACATACAAATAAAGGTCTATTTTTTTTCTCTATTTTTAGTTTTAAATATTGTGTAATTATGGATGTAATATTTACGATTACCATTATTTACATTGACTAGTTTTTTTATGTTGTATATTGTGAGGTGAATTTTTCTTACCACCGTCAAATAATTTATGTCTCGCATATCGACAATTATATGCCTATATGAAAGATATTGGAATGGAGTATCAAGATATTGATGCATGTCCTAGTGATCATATTATATATTATGAAAAATATGCATTGGAAACAAAATTCCCACAATGTCAAATCAGTAGATATCAAACCAATCAAGTAACAAAAAGGTTCCTCACAAGGTTCTTCATTATATCCACGCAATCTCACATTTGAAACAACTATTCAGGTGCAAAATAATAACATAGTTTACGGAGTACCATGAATAGAATATAAGGGAAGATGGCATTCTTTGAATTCCTATAGATGATTTTGCATTTAGGAATATCGATGAAATATGGATAACTCTTGAAGAAGTAACTTGTGATGTTAGGATTTCATTGGTAGCTGATGGTGTCAGTCCATTTGGTGAGCTCAAGTCTATTTACTCACTATGGAATATTTTTTTATAAACACTAGCCTTCCTCCTTGGATGTCACTAAAGAGGGTGCACAAAATGTTGGAAATGATTGTTCTAGGTATCTTTACAATATTTGTTTAAATGTAACATTTCATTTGTCTTGTTCATTGCATGATAATTTATTATATATATACAAGGTGGTAATTATGTGTATTTTAAACCCATTAAGTACCAAGTTAAATATGTGAATGTATATATTGAGCTTCCTGTTGACGAGCTCCTAAAATTTTGGGTTGCATCACTATGTATGACATCTCTAGATCAATAGGGAAAACATAATTTCAATTCCATGGAATACTTACATGGACAATTCATGATGCCCAAGGAATAACACATTTTTGTGGTATGTAACATACTATTTCACTTTGCCCATCCTTTTGGAAATGAGGCAAAATCAAAATCTGGGCCCCATCCCGTTGAGATTTAATCCCTTATGGGCCAACCGAGATGAATTCCTTCAGATTGTAGCTGATTCTTGGGCCCATCCGGTAACCGGATCAGCCTTCTTTGTATGGGAGGAAAAGCTGAAGAGGTTAAAAAATTCTTTGAAGAAATGGGCCAAGTCGCTCCCTAACCCAAATTCGGCCAAGCTACAAGCCGCTCTCGAGTTGGAAATACACCAGGCTGAAATGGAGGATAAAGGCGTGACTGTCCATGACATTCAAAAAGATACCAACCTGCAGTTGAAACTTCACGCGGCATGCAGAGAAGAGGCCGAATGGTGGCGCATCAAATCAAAGTGTAAATGGTTAAGGGACGGGGATAAAAATACAAGATTTTTTCACAAATTGACAGAGATCAGAAAGAATCACAATAACGTCCGTGAAATTCAGGTTAATGACAAGATAATTACTCAATTTGAAGAAATCAAAGCTGAAGCAACTGCCTATTTCAGCGACTTGCTCACTGCTCAGTCCACCCCCAGCAATGACCAGCTGCTGAACCTCGTTCCAAATTTAATAAAGAATAAAGACAACGACCACCTGAACCAACTCATCACGCTGAAGGAGATAAAAGAAACTGTCGATTCTATGGAGGAGGACAAATCACCAGGGCCAGACGGGTTCAATGTAAATTTTATAACTATCTGCTGGGACATTGTGAAAAATGATTTACTTAAAATGATCCGAAAGTCTCAGACCTGCACTAAGATCGGAGGAAGCACAAATTCAGCTTTCTTGGTCCTCATTCCAAAGGAGAAAGAGGCTAAAACCTATGACAGGTTCCGGCCAATTTCACTGTGCAACATTGGGTATAAAATCATCACCAAGATTATGGCTACCAGACTAAAGCTCATTTTGCCTGACATCATCCCGGAAAACCAAGGTGGATTTATAAAAGGAAGGAAAATTTGGGATAATGTCATTTTAGTACAAGAAGCCATACACTCCAGCTTGCAGAATAGAGACAAAGGAATGGCGGTAAAATTAGACCTGGCAAACGCTTTCGATAGAGTCAGCCATCCATTTATCCTTCAGGTATTGCTGAGATTCGGCTTTGCTCCCAAATTTGTTTCGTGGGTCAAGGCCTGCATAAGCAAGCCTTGGATTTCCCCCCTCATTAATGGAAGAGCTGCCTCCTTTTTCCAAGCCACGAGAGGCCTAAGGCAAGGATGCCCGCTCTCACCCCTTCTTTATGCCATTCAGGCCTCGGTACTCAGTTTCCAACTGGAACATGCTAGACTAGAGCAGGAGCTGCCAGGCATAAGGCTGGCCAGAGGAGTCAAAGACATGAACCACTCTCAGTTCGCTGATGACACTATCTTAATGGGAGGCGCCAGCCAGATCATAGCTCGTAGATTCAAAGTAGAATTGAACCGCTATTGCCAGGCCTCTGGAAGCAAAATTAATCTGATGAAGAGCCAGATATTTGGCTGGAACATCAATCCGAGAGAAATGTCAGACATAACTCGAATCCTAAATATCAACGGAGTGGTAAGTTGGGACTCTTTCAAATACCTTGGGGTACCTATTGTCAAAACAAAATCCAATTCCTCGGACTGGAATCCCATAGTGGACAAGATAAAAAATAAAATTTCAGGTTGGGGGACTATATGGCTGAATTTAGCTGGGAAAGTTGTCCTAATCAAAGCTGTCCTGAACATCTTCTTGCTCTACCAATGCTCTCTGCTTCTAGCTCCCGGCAAAATCATAAATCAAATTGAGGTAATGCTGAAATCCTTTCTCTGGAATGGAGGGAACAACGGAGGAAGCAAAAAGTATGCTCTGGTTAGATGGAAAACCGTTAAGCTGTCCAGAAATGAGGGAGGACTCCAAATCCGGGACCTCCACTGTCAAAATTTGGCCATAGGGGCCAAATTACTCTGGAACTTACTAAATCCTAAGCTATCCTGGTGCATTCGAGCTCTCAAAGCTAAATACTTCCCTGGTCCAAAGCTTAGATGTCTGGAAGGAAATCACGGGAAGACAAAGGGATCACCAGTCTTCAGCCTGTGTAAAAAATAGCTGCCTCAATTTATTGATAAATTATGCTGGAGCCCGGGCAACGGAAAAGATATAAATTTCTGGAAGGATTCGATCCTTGGCAATCTTCCACCACACCTGCCACGATTGCAAATCTGGATGGAAATGAGAGGGCTGTCAACGTTGTGGAGTATATCAAACTGGGAGCCAAATCAGCCTAATCGCTGGGTATCATGGGCAATCCCGGACTGTCCAGAAGCGTTAGAGATGGATAAATTGAAGCTGTTCAACCACCTGGCCGGGAGTGCACCAATTTCACTCTCCTTCAAAGATAAACGTGGCTGGGGCAACCGAACCGGCAAGTATTCAACAGCTGAAGGTTACAATGTGTACGCAGCCTCTTACAATGTTCCAACGAACCTTGTAATTTGGAAGCATAATTGGAAAAATAAGACGCTGCCCAAAATCGATGTCTTCACTTGGACAATGCTTCATCAAAGACTGCTGACAGGCGAGAACCTGGAGAAGAGGGGGATATCAGGCCCGTTCAGATGTCCTCTCTGTGCGGTAAACTCTGAATCTATTTCCCATCTCTTTTTTAACCGTTCTTATTCTATCTCAATTTGGAAGGGAGTAATGATAAATGAAGAAGTTGGATTTCAATGGAATGGAAGTAACCAAGATTTTTTCATAAGCTGGGAAAAAATGTACAAAGGCGAGCTGGGCAAAAAAAACGGTGTGAGAGCCTGCTGGCTGAAATTATCCAAAATTGTTTGCTGGTGCATTTGGCTAGAGAGAAACCAGAGAATTTTTCAAAATAAAAGTCAACCAGCGTGGAAGGTAATTGTCAAAATCAATGCGCTCCTTGGTGAGGTGGTGAGAAACATCAAAATTCCGGGCAATAAAGCTGAACTGACAGAAAAAGAGAAAAAATGGATGCATAGTCTCAATATTCAGGAAAATAAAAGTACAGCCATCAAATACTTGGAGGATTGGGAAATCAGAATGGATAAAACCCAATTTGAAAACTAGTTAAGAGAAAGAAAGATATTCAAGTTGTTCTTTGACGGAGCTTCAAAAGGGAACCCGGGGAAAGCAGGAGGAGGAGGAGTGGTCGTAAATCATATAGGGAAAGTGGAAATCGAATTCGCCTGGAACATAGGGCAGGATACTAACAATATGGCAGAAGCATATGGGCTATGGCAAGGCCTTAAGCAGGTGTACAATTTAGGGGCGGATGAAGTTGTGGTTATCGGCAATTCAAGGCTACTTATCCAAGCAGTGAGCGAAGGAAGAAGGGGTAAAAATGAGAGGTTGGAAAGAATGTTAAAAAGAATCAAATATATGATCAAAAGGTTCAGGAAGATTGAATTCTTCCATGTTCTCAGGGAGCTCAATATGAGGGCGGACAAAGCAGTTAATAAAAGCAAAGATATAGGATGCTACGAACTCATGGTTAATTCTAAGATAAGTCTGGAATTACCCCCTTAAAGCCTAAGGATGGGGAGTTTTAGCGAATCTATGTACTTTTGATCAGCGTATTTAAGCTGTTTCGTTTATATTAATATAACCGTTTTTGTAAAAAAAAAAACATACTATTTCACTTTAATAGAATATAATTTTATGAAAATATATTTCATGGGTTTTAAAAAATTCCTTGGTATATAAATAATATTGACATTAATCCATGTCTTGCATGCCTTCAAACAAAGGGTAAATTTGCATATCCAGTTTGCGGTACTAGGATGGAATCTCATTATTCGAGAAGTTTAGGAAAGGAGGTGTTTGTTGAGTACAGACATTTGTTATGTAAGAACCATAGGTATCGAACTATCGAAAAACATATTTTTAATGGGAAAGAAGGGACTAGAATAAAACCATGAATAATGACACCTAACCTATGGAAGTTGGAATATAATAGGAATCATCTAGGTAAACAATTTGTTTATGTATCATATGCAATATTTTGAAATTTTTATTTGTAATATTGAATTATGTTTGTTGTATATAACAATTATTGTTGTAATTTCATTGTTTCATAAAGGTCATCAATGCATTGATGTGATTCCATGAGGAATGCAAATTTACACCATAGATTTTAGTAGGGTTCCCTACTATGAGAACCTACAAATAACTCATTTGTTTGATACAATGCATATTGGTAAGAATGTAACATAAATGTTATGGTAAGAATGTAACATAAATGTTATGAATGACCTATTTTACAAAGAAGGAAAGCAATGTTGTAAAATAGGTCATTCAAAAAATTGAATTTCCCATGGCCTTTCTTCAAACATAAACAATATTTTAACAAAGAAAGGTGAATTTGGTGGGGTAAAATATCATGATTGCATACCCTAAAAGATAATTATTTGGTAAATTTATATTTTGGTAATACTTTTTTTTAGTATATTTTTGTTTTCTTTACAAAAAAATAATGATTCATTGTTGTTACAGTATTTTCTACCTCTATATTTCCTACACAACTTTGAAAACAACATAAAACAAGTTATATATGATCTTAGAAAATACATGAGGTAAACAATGCTTTACATGGAAGATGTTTGTTTTAGAACTTGTTTGCTTCAGTTTTACTTACAATATATATGATTTTTTTGTTGAAACCCGTGGTTTTCTTATATCACGAGTAGGTGGTTTTCATCTAAATAAATCCACAAAGAAGATATAAAGTAATGGAGGAGAGAAATTACTCGACTAATGTGTGAAATGAAAAAGTATCTAACTCAAGCATTTTCCAATGCACAAGAACACTAAGTCACACACCAAGTTGAGGAGATTGAAATGTGTGGACCTGCACACACAAGGCCAATGTGGATGGCAGAGAGGCACTTGAAATCATTGAAGGATTCTGTTAGATAAATAACATGTATTGATGGTTCTATGGTGGCGGGATATATGGTATATTAATCCTTGGTGTATATTAGGCAATATCTTCCTAAATTAGTTGCAAATATAAATGTACCTCGTATTCGGGATGTCAACTCCATCAACAAATTTGAAGGAGAGCCCCTAGTCAAGAAAGGTAGAATGAGGAAAGTGGTAGGTAAATATATGGTAGAGATATATAATACATTTGATTATTCATTTTTATCTTTATTGTACTTATTTATTTTTTATTCTTCCATCAATTATTAATCTTTACCATGGTACCTAATTATTGATGTTTTTTTTTCATACAGTTGGTCAAGAGTCAGATGCACTGTCAGAAGCTTGAAATGGAAATCGTTGGTCTTAAAAAGAAGATTGAAAAATCAAACAATCATGTGAAGTTCAATAACATCTCGGTTATGTTGGATAAACTTTTGGATTGTCAAAGGTATCCCTCTGACAAATGTGACCTTGGATTCAAAAAGGTAGAAGACATGTGGTCCCCCAAGACTCTTGAATTTGGATCCACATCCTTCACGAAAGAAAGAAAAGCTTTTCATATACCTACACATGACAATAAAGATCTTGGAAGTTCAAGGATGCAACATGAAGCTAGTTCTATCCCTCAAAGCAAATTCTTCAGAAGAGAAGCAACTCCAAGATGGAACCAAAGTCCCAGTCATGAAAATGGATGTAATGGTTATTGTTTTTCTTGTTCTAACTTTGGTCGTAAGGCTATGGATTTTAGAAGAAGTGGTGGAAGACACAATGACAAGATTAGATGCTAGACATGTGACCAAATTGGGCATGTTGTTGCTAACTTCCACATCTTGAAATGCTTCACTTGTGGTGGAGTTGGACATAAATCCCAAGTATGCACAAGCTCAAGAAGACAATTCATGAGAAGGTTCTCATACCCATCAACAAGGAAGGTCAATGAATGTTGGAAGAAGAATGACACCAACATATTTGAAGAACAAAGGATCAATGATCACAACCAAGGACATCCTAAGGTATGGGTAAGGAAGAACATTCTTCTAGATCTAAATGAAGTTGATGATCAGTGCACAAATGAAGGTGGTTTCCATGTGGAAAGCCATGCTTGAGATCTCTTGAAGACCTTAAGTATAGCTTAAGTTCATTACTGGAGGATGAACTCTAAGGTAATTTTTGGCCACTCCAAGACAAGTAACAGGTCCAAGGATTGTGTTTTATACAAGGCAACGATGGAGTCTGAACTATGTGAGGTGATATAAAGAAGTGGCATAATGATAGGGGGGGCAAGAAATCTATTGAAGAGATCAAGAATCCAAAGAACTGAATACAAAAGGAAGATATTCATGATGAAGAAAACTAATGTAGGTTCTAAACAGTATGATCAAGACAAAGATCAACATGTTGATGTGTGAGAAATGAATACATTCTAAATGATTATATTATTGACCCTCTCTCAAAATTTGATATGATTGGAAATAAATTCTACATGAAACACTTATCTGAGAGGACTAAGGAAGACTGTAGCATGGCGTTCATTGCACAAAAGTGTGAAGAAAGAGACACAATCAATGACAAAACTTCAGCATAAATGTCATACATGTCAACGATTGTAGAGATAATTCTCTTAGCTTGAAATTAGTATCCAAGTTGGTTGAACTTGGAATATAAATATGTAAACCTGAATCATTCACTAGGAAAATGAAATATTTGATCCTGAAGCAAGCAGTTTGGATAAAGGGAGCAAACATATGAATACCAAGGAGATGAAAAGGAAGATGAATGTTAGGGGGAGTATGGAAAATATTGATGTTTGGAAAATTGATACATGCTTACCTTTTATCAAATTACTAGATGATTGACTTGGAGAAGATTTCGAGAAACACTTAAATTATGACATCTGATTGTATATGAAAATATGATTTCTTGAAAAGGTTAAAGTTTGAAGGAATAAAGAACATCCTAGGTGGAAAACCTCTGGGTATGATTAGCAGAACACTTGTTGATGGTATCTAATTACATGATTTATGTAGAGCTAGTTATCGGTATTTTTATCAATGTATGAATTTTGATGTACCATTCACCAAGAATACATCTACCAAATGTCTTGAGAAGAGCAGCTAGCAACATATAATTAGTAACAAGTACTTGAACATGGTTGAATATTGGCCTTGGTTGTTTTGAAATTAGAAGACACCCGTGTTTATGGTGAACCTCAGACTGATCATTTCCTCAGATCTGAGCAGTATAGTATCCTAAATAAAAATTACAATATGGATTTTAGTGAAGGCTACAAGATTGGCAAATCATCTTCAGCAGTTGGTTGTCTTGACAGAGCTCATAAGGCATCAAGTGGTCCAAATAAATTCACAAAATACCCAAAGAAGGTCATATCAGTTTTGGTAAGGATAAAATGGACAAGCTAGGGTAAAAGGAAGCCTCAGTGAAGAAAGGTGCTAAATATTTTTGAAGTATAATCTCAATAGTCTATTTGAAATAGGGGGTACATACAGATACTTATGGCAAGTGATGGAAGATAAAACTCAACAAACAATTTCATGAAGCATGAAGATCTGAAGTCAATGATTTAAATAGTAAAGTGGAAGGAATGAATCATTGGATGATTCAGTGACAGAGTTAGATCAGACAAAATCTTAATGAAGTTTGAAGCAACATAAACCTAGGTGGAAGTTAGTTAAAGTTTTTTTCCACTTACTGGATAGTGGGCATGGGATGTAAATCAGTCCGTAAATCCTATAAATATGTAAGGGATCGAAATTTTTGGGGTTATCCCATATTAGCCAATTTTTTGTGCAAAGAAGATAACTTATTGTATCTGTTGAAGACTACATATTGTGTTTTGTTGAATAATTGCAAGTATGGGGTCGATATGCATGTTGTGTGTGTAGAACTGATGTAATGGGGTTTTGGGGAATGTCTGGAGGCTGTGTGCGTAGACTAAAAGTGTTCTAGAAGCAACTCTTTTAATAAACGAGCTTTTGTGGTTTTCTATCGATTGGGTTTCCATGTTAAATTCCTTGTGTTGACTTTGCATGATGTATTTGTTTGATGTTTTACTGTCATCTTGCAATGCATGAATGAATATATGTGGATAAATGTATGAATTGACACAACACTGGTTAAGTTAATGATATAACTATGGATAATGTTGTGAATGATTTTTGGTCAATTGTCACAGTTCTTGATATCTTGTAGTTCATTTCATTGGTGTCCGATGTAATGAATATCCCCTTCACCACTGCAGAAACTTGGTTCCTACAGCTCCCATAGGTACCTCTGGTGAGACCTCATCTGATCTGTAGGTGTCACTAATATGATTAAAATCATATTAGGCCAATATCTTTGGTCTTTGTTGGTATGATGTGATATGAACATAGGTTAGTTTAATATTGTTCCAGCAAATGGTTCGGTTGTTGGGACCAGGATCATTGCAAAGGGGGCATGTTTTGGCATCAACGAAGCTTGAGATTGAGGCGTGGTTAGATTAGAAGGTGAAGGAATTTGCTCAAGACAAAAATAAAAAATGTGAATGACTCCAGGTCAATGGCTGGGAAGGTATGTTTATTCTGAGATCCATAAATCATTTTTCAATGAATTCCCTATTCTTCTAAACAACTGGTTATCAAGGTTAACACTTCGGAAGACTGATTTCCAAGGATGGGATCCTGATCTTGAGAGATGGACACCTAAGTTTCTCCAGCAATTACAAAGTGTTGATAACATGATCTTGAGGTCTATTGATTTCTAGTTCGATAGCATTTTGGAAGGATGCATTACCAAGTTTGTTGTTGATACTGTCAACTCATACAATGAAATCGAACGGGAATTATTCTGAGGACCATGCGGTAGGTACTTGAATTCTTTAAAATTATGGATTAAGATGATTTTATATGAAAAGTGGTTTTTGAAAATGAACTCTGCCAAGTAAAGCGATTGTACGTGGAGGGAATGTGTGTCAATGGGAAGAAGTTCTAGGAATCATGCAAGATGAGTTGAGATGATCCAAGGAGAAATAAGCGAGACTTACAAAGAGTGTGGCCTCCTAAGGAGTGGAAAGAGGTTTTGATCAAATAAGAGGAGAAGGACTGCGACCAGGTGAGAGAGTCAGAGTGTGACCAGAAGGGAAGACTATGAACGAGGATCATAGCTCGATGAGGAAGAATAATATTGGATCATTTTATAAGACGAGGAAGAGGTTCCAGACCTACACCAGACCCAAAGTTGTGACATACTGACGACCCTGTGTACATATCCAGTATCAAAGGTAAGAACTAAAAGTGTGTCGAAGTGTTTTTCGGTAAATCAATGTAGCAGTAGTAGTCATCATAGTGTTAATAGAGTTCCAAGTAGTGGTCCCATGAGTTTAAGTTCATGAATATCCTAGACGCACAGAATGGATGGGGATGATATGAAGTTACCTATATTTAATGGAAATAGGTTAGAATACCTAGAGAAACATTGGTTTCTATGTGAATTTGTATGAGCCGTACCATAGGTCCAAGATGATGCTAAAAAAAGATCCCAGATTCACGAACTTCAGGGGTCGGGAACTTGATTGGTATATGAAGTTTTGTATTGTTCCTACAAGAAATGCTTAGAAGACGTTGGATGAGATTAAAACTGGATTAATTGATGAGTTCAAGAAACCAAATTTTGAGTTAGAATGCATCACGAAGTTGAAATAAATAAAGTAGACATCAAATGAATATGTTTGGGACTTTGACTAGAGATTCAAGACTTTGATGGCTAGAGTGAGCTTCCATATGTCTGATGTACAACATAAGGAGTGATTCATCATTTCATTGCTACCCCATATTCATGTACCTTTTATGCTCAGAATATTGTGTCCCAGTCCAAATCATTAGATCTTGATATGAAGTTGGAAGCTTTGTCGATAGAATAAATTGGTGTTGGGATGGTGCAAATTTAGTCATAGTTAGCTACTTTGTCATTGCAAATTCAAGACATCAAAAAAGGAAAGGATATTCATGAATAAATATGGTGTACAATATATAAGATAGAGGGCATCATAAGGATAATTGTCTATATTTTCATGGATATTTGGCTTCAAGAGCACCAAACCCACTTATTCAATCAGGTATGTCATGGTGACGATTTTTCCAAACATGAGGACATCGTTCATAAGAATTCTTGTATCTTCAGAAAATAGTAAGTACCCTTGCAAGTATTTATTGTAAGTTTTTTGAATTTGTTAGGCACGATGAAAAAGACTGTTGAGCATATCAATTGCTCCAAGAACTATTGCCAGGGAAGTTAAGTCCATATCAATTGATCCAGGAATGACACTAATCCATATCCAACACTATTGGGAATCGACTGGGTCATTGAAAATCAAATAATCATCAATTTCAAAAATAGGATTCTATCATTTGAAGATTCATAGATGTGGGTAGTTGCTCCATAGGATTCACTAGAGGGGAAAATATATGTAGAGCATATTCGAGGTGAATATCATGAAGGAGATTTGGATAATATCTACAACATCTTGTCTAAACTAGATGATTATGTCAACTTGATGACTGATGGTAAGATAAGTTAGAAAATTGTTTGCTCATGTTCTTCTGACTCGGGGGAAGCACTGGAAAAATGGAAGAACCAGTGACATGAAATATCCATGCAGAAAAGTGATTGAATAAAAAAGTATCTAATATGGGTTGGAAATGAGGTATGTGATCTTCCTACTTATGAAGGATTACCTTACCTGGATTCATTTCGGGTTGAATTTGAAGTAAAGGTGTCATAACAACAACGACTGCTAGATCTAGATGTGGCTTTAAAGGCTACACCGATGAGGTGGTTGGTTGTGCATAAGAAATATATATCAATTTGGATATAGTCGAATATTTCTAGATATTTGATTCAATGATAAAGTTCCTAACAGTGGAGAGAGGTATACAGGGTTGACATACACTGTCGACCATATAAATGCATGTACTACAACATGGGAAACTATTCCTAAACAAGAGTGGCTCCATATGTTTATACATGCACTAGATATGATACCAAGAAATTGGTATATGTCGCTTGAACTGCGATGAGGTATTGCTGACTGGGATGATCTAGCTAATAGTTTCAATCATACTTTTGGATATGCTAATGAGAATCCTTTTATCAACATAGATTTGTAGGTAATACAGGACAAAAAATTTGAAGAAATTTTTGTACCTGTGTCGAGTCTTCCGTAGTGGACTGTGACAATTCAAAATTTCATGAAGTGTTATAATATTTAGGGGGAACCTGTCAATGATGATCCATGAGATGTTCACATTCCAAAATCTAAGGGTAATCAAGAATTGGAGAGACCAGGTATAGCATCTGACAAATTCTTGAAGTCATTAAAGTTTAAGAAGGTAAATATCGATGCCCATGAAAATATGAAGTTTGCAAATATTGGTGACTATTGGGACAATGAGACTGTTAGGATAGTTACCGACTTGTTGCATGAGTTTCAAGACCTATTTTAGATGAAGTTTTTTGAGATGAAGGGAATTGTAGGAGACTTAAGAGAGATTAATATTCCCTTAAAACCAAACGCTAAGACAGTGAAGTAGAGGCCATATAGATTAAACCCCGTGTATAAATAAAAGGTCAAATAAGATCTTGAAGAGATTTTGGTTGCCATAATTATTGAACCTATCAAAGAATTTGAATGGATCAGCCCTATCATTGTGCATGATAAAAAAACTAGGGAAGTTCGTATTTGTGTTGACCTGTGGAAACTGAATGATTCCTGGGTACATGATCCCTTACCCACACCTTTTACGAATGAAGTCTTGGAGAGCGCTGGAGGGCAAGAAGTAGATTCTTTCATTGATGGGTTTTCTGGATACCATCAGTTTCAAATCACGAAATAATATCAACATAAGACTACCTTTTCGATAGAGTGGGGTTATTTTCATTACACTATAATGCCTTTTGGCCTTAAGAACGCCCTTGCTATATTTTCCAGGATAGTGGTTTCTTTGTTTAAAGAATTTATTCATATATTTCTAGAAGTTTACATTGATGAATGGACGATATATGGGATGATTAAGAACCATATTGAGAGTTTTTTAGTAATGCTAAATCATTGCAAACAATTTCAAAATTTATTTAAACTTAAAGAAGTGCATATTTTGTGCACCTTTTGGAATTCTATTGAGACGTCGTGTTGTTTGCAAGGAAGGAATGTTGATGGATCCTATGAAAATTGCTATTGTAGTTGATTTTCCTCCTCCCACGTCACTTAAGAAGCAATGAACTACATTTGGACATACATGCTATTATCATAATTTTATCAGGGGGTATGCTAAAATCACCTCCCTGATGGATAAATCGTTGAAGAAAGATGCGAAGTTCCAATGGAATGAGGACTGCCAAAAAAGTTTCGACACACTCAAGGAAAAAATGGTTTAAGCTCCCATCCTGTTCTTCCCTGATTGGCAAAAATAATTCATGTTCATGTGTATTCCTCGTCTGTTGCTCTTGGTGTAGTTGTAGCACAACCAGGTGAAGGGTCTATTGACCACCCAATTGTGTTTTCTAGCATGAAAATGTCGACCACGGAAAATAATTATTCTACGATAGAGAGGGAAGGACTTTCCATGGTCTATGCATTGTAGAAGTTCTGAAATTATCTATTGGGTGGCCATTTTAAGATGTTCACATACTATTATGCTTTGAAATATTTGGTCAATAATCCAATGTTGGAGGGGAATATATGTCAATGGCTTATTCTCTTCCAAGAATTTGATATGGAAATTACTGTTAAATCGGGGTGGCTGAATGTTGAACCTGATTACCTATCATGGTTGGAGACAGGGGAAGAACCAACCAACTTGCATGATAATTTACCAGATGCACAATTCAAGATGGAGACATATTAAAAGGAATCAATCCAAGCGTGGGGATCTAGTTCTCCTCTATGACATTAAGTTTTTGAAGCATCTTAGTAATATTTGAACACACTGGTTGGGTCTGTATCTTGTCAATTTTATTACTAAGTGGGGTGAAGTTCAGTTGTAAAAGTTAGAAGGGTTAGTGAATGGGAGTCGGCTAAAACCTTATAAGTATATATGCATTCCCCTTGACTCATTCTGTATATAAGGAGTTAAAAAAAATATTTTGAAGTTCTTTTGTGCAAGTCGAAGTATGTTTTGTCATAGTAATGTATATAGTTAGTCGATGTACTAGTTGAAATGTTAGATTCTATCATTTGTCAGGGCTAGTCCTGTGTCGTAGTCGGGACTTCCGATAAATATAGTCTGTCTAGTCAGTAATTAATGCTCATTAAATAACAACTTTTATGGAAGACGTAGTGGAAGCATTAGTGGAGACTTTTTCATAAATAACTGAAAAAGGCTCCAAACGTGTGAATGGATTGGCTACCATCCTCATAATCATTGCCAATATCTAGTCATATTAACTAACCACATGATTGCAGAGGCTATCCGCATGCACTAATCAATTCAAAAATGGAAGTTACGCCTCCATCCAAACTCATTGTATTAATTGTTCAAAGTGTCTCAAACAAGCTAGAGATGTAACAATTGCCCAAGCCAAACTTTGGGAGTTTCTGAATTTTTTCCATGGAAAATACCGTATCTAACACTAGTATTGTTCGGGGATCTACTATTTCCACCCTGTTTGATATACCGATCGTCAAAGAGTGGCTAGAAGTTGTATCCATTCCTCTTCTTGTGAATCAACTAAAGAATAAACGTATTGGGGGGCATGTAGCTAATCCAAAAACAAGATCTAAAGTGACCCATGGTTCATGGTACATGACCATATTAGTGGGGAAAATAACTCCATGAAAGGATGATGCACCGCATGTGTAGATAAATAATAACACAAAGTATATGTTGATAGATTCGGTTATTCCAAAGGGTGTCCATGTGGGGGGAAGTACCATGTCTAATTTGAAGAAACTGTCATTCTCTGACAATGATTTATTGAAGTATAAGAAGTTCTAGACATAATAGTACATGGAATCAATGCATCTTGTTGAAGGAGGACTAATTGAGTTAGTCCTGAAGGAGTGGGCACGTGGATTGGAAAATTCTGACATTTTATTGTTAATTAAGATGCCCCATATTTTTGGTCGTATTGAATAAGTTAATACTTGTGTGAAGCAATTGCTAGTATGTTTTCAAGGTCGATGTCTCTAGTTAGACACCAAGGTTTTTGTCGATGTCGCCCTAATTTCCATCATTATTGGGTTACCCAAGGCTAGGTTGGATCAGGCATAGTTCTTTGTTGGAAAGGAACAAGACAAGAATTTGGTTTCACAGATGAAAGAGAAGTATGGGCTAGAAAAAAATAAGAGGGGCTTCAAAATAACCTCTATTGATGACCAAGATATTTGATTCGTGGACAAGGAAATTTCCATCAAATTGTTGTGGAAGATGAGGTTGACTCAATGCACCATTGGGGTCACCACTACAACAAAGCATTGTGTTGCTGGTGTTCAAATGAATCGGGAAATTTTTTGTTGAATGAGCTATTGAATGATGTTGTTGACGCTCAAGAAAAATGTAATCCATTCAGTTACTCATGGTTATTAATTCTCATTTCTTTTTTTTGCTGGTCAGAACTTTCAAACTACTAGGGAATGGATGTTAATGTTCCCTGTCAAGGGGCCCAATATCAAAATATGTGGTTCTCAAAGATGAAGAGAAGGAAAATGGACAATAATGTAGAGTTGTTCTTGCATACTAAAGGACTTCAACATCAGATATAGAATATTCCAAGAGTTGAAGTTGTTACTTTGCAACATTATAGAAACATTATCAAGTTTATTGTGGGGCCCCACTACATTTATATTTAGCTGTGATGTGACCCACAGAACCAGTGGCTAACAATGGAGTTTAGGATGGCAGTGGAGGTTATCGATGTTATTGTTTGATATTGGCTAGAGGAGTGGAAGCAGCCTATCATAGATGACCAATTTTATGTCGAATTTGATCCATGACATGAAGGTATTTATGGGACCTAGATTGGCGGGGCTCACGATGAAGAAAACCCACCTTGCTCGCACCATGATAGTGACTAAGAGTCAAGTTCCACTCTGAAAGATCCTAAATTGCGGTATAAACGTAAAGCTACAGAGTTGCATAAGAAATCATAAAAGAAACAAAAGTTTGTTAAAGAATATACCCCCATTAGTCTGACGAACAACGACTACACCTTGTTGGAATATAGGATGGTTGGAGTCATTGATGAGACTCACCAGAAAGCTAATGAGGGGAACCCCGAGTTGTTCAAGGGTGTCATTGATCTGCCACAAGTTTTCTGTAAGGCAGTGAAAGCCATTAGGGTCGCGGTTAGTAGGAAGGAATCGACAACAAAAAAATATGGCTCATTTGATGATCGACCTATTGAGGTCAATACAATAAAGAAAGAGTGTAAGGTCCAGGTAACAACCCAAGAACTTGACTTGTGTAATGCTGAAATGAATGTTGTAGTGTGTAGATTTCCTTATGTCAACTTGGATATGTATGTTTTGTTGATGTATATCTCGCACAACAATTTGCATGAGCCTATTGAGGAAATCAAAGTGTGTGAACACATGGTCTATGAGTAGCTGAAACAGTCTAAGAGCCAAGTGACCATTATGGAGACCAACTTAGAGGGAAGTACCAAGAGACAAGAGGAACCGTGACAAGAAAGTCAACGACTATAGAGTGTTATTGAAGTCACTTTTCACAAAGTTCTAGAAGTGAGGGTCATACCAAAAATGTTCCTCGAGGCCAAAGTAATCAAGTTACGTAATTCATTACTAATTTCTGATAGAAAAGTGTTGAGCTAGAGGCTAAGTTAGTTCCTAGTACCCTGCTTGAAGTAATGGAACAATGACATACTCAGATTAAGGGGGATTCCCAAAGCATTAAGGAAGCCGATGAATACTGTGCACAAGAGTATGAGGAGGTATCCCAAGCCTAGGAGCCTTGTTGGAATATGTGGAGATGTAGTACATTACTAAAAACCTTAGTGCAACAAAACGAATTTTGGATGCTCTATGAAGTTTGTTAAGGACTCTGCCACCAGTTGAAAACATGAGCAAGGATACTGAGCATAAAATACTACAACATTAGGTTAATAAATACCAGATGCAACAAAAATGACGAACAGATCGTGTTGTAGAGTTACAAATGAATGCAGAGCAAGTGATTGTGACCATTGGTCCATTTCATGAGGAAGTTAAGCAAGATTTGGTAGTTATTGAGAGGCAAAGCTCAAAACATATTAGTTCTAAACTTGTGGAAGAATTCACCAAGCTTAAAGAATATTTTCAATAATAGGTTGAGGAAGTGAAGAAATTCTACCAGGATTTTCGGTCAAATTTGAACACACCAACAATTTCATTATGAAGTGAGTCAAGAGAAGCTACATGTGAGTGTTAGCGGTTTGCTGACCTTGGGTAAGTTCTGGTTAATTTTAGTACTAGTTAGTTAGTTCTAAACTAACTAACTCGAGGTCTAAAGCTAGGAACATGTTAGTTCTAAACTTGTGGAAGAAGTCGTCAAGCTTAAAGAATATGTTCAACGACAGGTTGAGGAAGTGAAGAAAGTCTACTAGGAAATTCAATCGAAGTTGAACACACCGACGATTTCAGTCTCAAGTGGGTCTAGACAAGCCACATGTGAGTGTTGGGGGTCTATTGGACATGGGTAAGTTCTGGTTAATTTTAGTACCAATTTTTGAATTTTAACTAAAGTGTGAATGGGGTTGCGACAGAATGGTAAGAGAAGCGGCTAGCTCCAAAGTTTTGGGAGAAGTTCAAGGAAAAATAACTATTTGTAATTCCCTACTTAGAGATAGGAAAATTAATTGAAATGAAATCATTCTGTACAATAAATAGATGTGACGATTTGATACAAAAGTATAATGTTTAGTTTCCTTGGGTAAATTGGCATGGTAGTACTCATGTATGAGGATCTAATATCAAGGATGGATATAGTCCCAATACTGCAACCTAAGAGGATGCATTGGAAATATAAAAACAATATCTGTACTTATTCTAGAACTTTGGGATGAATTTTCCTGAAGTGGGGGTGTATGTAACACCATGTTTTTACCTTGACTTTGAAGATTATTATGACTAGACTTTGAGGGGGTTCTATGAAGAATGACCTGACCATTTATTAATTTGGTATTTAAAACTTTATATAGACATGCTATTGAAGGCATCTAGTTCTAGATGACCCGGACATGGGTTTGACCTAGGTAAAACTATTAGCTACTGAAATTGTCTGACTTATGGATTATATGATAAATGAATTATGATTTGGTTAATTATGAATACGACTATATGATAAGTTTAAACATTAGCTACTCTAAAGTGGTTCTTATTGTGCATGCCAATTCTATGTTGTCATATCGAACCAGTAGGACATAAATGTTTCCATACTTTATAGCTTTACAACTCATAAGAATTATTCCTTCTACCTAGAGAAGTCCCCCCCATAGTAGTTGCAACTCACCTACCCCTATAAACACTGCATTGGAAGGAAGCATTGTAAGCTTTGATGTTAAACTTAAATGACACATATCTGCAGTAACCAAATTCATATCTAATTGGTGGCGAGATGTCTCTGATTACATGTTCAAGGATGATAAATCTAGTAAATCACCAATTATTAATTGGTAAGCAGACCTGAAATCACGATAAACGGGTTGGGACAGAGTATTGAATTAATTTCCTGCCCAGTTTGTTTGTTTACATTTTTTCTACTAAAACTTCAGTTCTAGTTACCTAACCTGATTCCATAGGTAATGCATCCCTAAAGACCCATGTCCATCTGACGCAATAAATTCCAGTTAGGGTTCTTCTCACTAGGAGCATGCTTCACTCACCACCTTGCCGAGATTAAAGGCGTGTTCACCAAGAAGTGTTAGAGTAGTTAACTGGGTATTCACTGCAGCTTGTATTTGTCCAACTTGTATTTTTATGCTAAGAATAGCCTATGGGACCGACTATCTCGCATGCAGTTTTTTGCAATTCAATCCTTTGCCTGTTCAACTTGATGATGAGACCCCTCGTGAAATAAATCATCCCAAGATTTATCCGTCAAGACATCTAATTACATGTCCTTAAGACATTTGCGTACCTATTCCTACTGTCTTTAAAGGCTTTACACTCTAAAATGAAATATTTTTCTGTCTCTGCCTTGCCCGCAGTGAAAAAAATGCACACTCTGTCTACAAAAAATTCTTTTGGCCTTTTCCAGCTCCCTTATCACCTTCTTCCACGCCCCAAACATGTATTTACCTAATAGATCAAATCATCAGATCTTTGAAATTTGAATGCCTGGAAATATAATTTGAACCCCAAGAGGCTTGTAGTGCAGCCTAGAGAGTCAAATATGTAAACCTATGACAGATCAGAGAGATCAGGCCTAGGTTGATTGGAATCCACCATGGAAGCAAAAGACTGTTGAGAGCAGGAAGGTAAGGAAGCCAAGGTGCAGCGGGGCACAACAGAGGCATAGACCTGCAAGAAAAAGGAGATAATTGATAATAGAACCTATGTCAGAAGTCTCTCGAAACCCTAGATAAGTTAAAACGTAACTCTTTCATTCCCTAGAACCATAGATACCTTCTATTTCATTTTGTTGATAGATCTGAAAGCTCAATCCCTATCCAAACCTCTTAGGTTTAATAAAACTCTAGAATCTTCTACTATTGTTCATTTATTTTAAAGACATGTGCAATGTTAGTAGGATGGATTATGGATTCTATATGGAAAACAATCAAGTCAAAATGTTGGTATACTTATTTGCTGACATCTAGTTTATTAGTGGGCCTAATGGTTAAGAGAATGTGTTTTCTCCTAGGAGGTCACATGTTCAAATCCAAAGGGGGTAGGGTATGTACACCTCTGTAGACTTTAACAGTTAAGTCACCACGTAGAGGGGGCCCCTTGTGCCACAAACAAGGGGGTCTCATACACCAATTGGTGTCTCGCTTGGTCATAACCTTAAAATATATATATTATATATTATATATTAGTATAAAAAGTGACAGATGACCAATTATGTGTGTGTGTATATGTGTGTGTGTGTGTGTGTGTGTGTGTGTGTATGTTAAATCGCCTCAAATTGTTAGATTGGCTATACAGTCTATGTGTCTACCTGTCATTTAACAATAAACAATAATAACCTGATTTTACAGAGATTCAATTCTAAAATCTAAATGATTCGAGCAATTCTGCAAATACATTCATACTCATTAAATTTCCTATGTATTTGTGTAGTTTAAATTAACTTGTTTGTTACCATGTTCAATAGATTTATGCCAATGAAAAATCTTCATCTATTCCCCAAAGCATACAAGGTTTCTATCAATAGAACGATTCGAAATTTTTTTATAGGAGGTAAGTGATGAGATATCCATATTCATAGGGGTGATGAACAACTTATTTTCTAGTATTTGAGATATCCCAAGATCTCCAACCTTGGAGTGGTGGATCTTGGTTTTAGAGTCTCATTATGTTTTTCATGAGAGTTGGAGAGCACAGAAGGAGAAAAAATTGCAGGAAGAGGGAGAAGAGTAGAGAGAGCATTTCCTAAGACTGTACAACAACATAAATTACATTTACGTATAGCAGGTTTCAGGAGGAAAATTTTGGGCATGTTTTTTTAGGCAATTTTTTTGGGCACGATTTTCAAGAAGAAGAAGAAGAAATTCTTGGCACGGAATTTTGTAAAGTCTATACAATTTTGTACACTCCGTATAGATCATACAGTGGGAGAAAAAATAGAGGCAGTACGTACATTCCATACAGTACAATAGTGGGCACAAAAATCGAGGCAGTCCGTATAGTCAATTTGGCACGATTTTCAAGGCAACTATTTGGCATAAATTTTGATTGTAAAATTTCTTAATTTAGTCAATTTGTTGAGCATTGTGGTTGAGATAATTTTATCTCTATTTTTTGTTGTACTTTTATTTTATTGCAGAAAATAAAACTCTCTCTCTCTCTCTAGAACAAGTTTTCCCCAAAGGTTGGGGTTTTTCCTGGGTCATTTGACCAAAAACATTTCAGTCTGATTTTTTATGTGTGACTATGTTTTTTAATTGTTGCTCATTAGAATTAGTAAAAGTATTCATGTGTTTCAGTCATAAATTGTTTATGAGAAATGACTTAATTTGCAGCTGAAAGTAAATTAGGTTTGGCCTTAAACAATGATGAAAATGGTGGTTGAACCCAGGTTGGGGGAATGCTGGAAAATTTACAACGAGGTTACAAATTGGTACAAAGTCAAGGAAGGTGTAATAGATAATGTGTGGACCGTGCACACGGTGTGTATAGTGTTCACAGTGCCCAAAAGGCATGCAACCATTCACTACCTTCATTGTATGACTGAATAAGCTTGTTATTAGAGTTCTATGCACTTGGAAAGAGTGTGAAATTATTCTGTATAATTTGTATTCTCTAGTGTTGCTTAGATGTCTCTTATCAAGAAATACGCAAGTGTTGTAAAATCTTTCTCTACCATTATAGACCATTCTCAAATGATTAGTTGTTGGTTTTTTTCATCCTCTAGATTTGGAGGGCTTTCCCAAGGTACATCATCTGTCTTATGGATTGAATAATTTGTGTGTTTGAATTGTTTTATGAGATCTACATGCACTAGATTTCTTTATCAAATGTTTTAAATCTTAAGTATCTTCATATTTTCTCAAACATTGACACATGTCCCATATTTATGTTTACAGTCATAACAATGTGTATAAATTTATTACGTAGGGTTCGATGCCTTCTTTCTTTATTGTTTATTATTGAATAAGTTTTTCTTAAGGGAATGGGGACCTGAGGGATCGACCCTCAGTGTATTATATTGTTTTAATCTTAAAGTCAGATTTTGTTACCATTATATATACTGGGTTTGACACCGTGGGGGTTCGGCCCTGTAATTGTGTATATAAGTTATATGCTACATATATTTATTTATGTCATGTACCCTCATGGATTACCATGGGGAAGAATTCCTATCCCAATTTATACCTTGGGTGTAGGAAAAGAATAACCCATTAAATGTATTGAATTATGTATGCAGGAAATTACTTAAGTAATTGTACTTAGTCCAAAGTATTGATTTCATAAATTAAGATAATTTTAAAATTAATTAAATGAATAATGATCCAAGTGGGGTTCATAGGAAGAGGATGTGGGCAGGGAATATTGGGAACCAAAAAATAAAGAGGAGACAAAAACTTGCATAAAAGCATCCAGCCAGAAAAGCATGCACAAATCGGGAAACTGCGGGAAAAGCTTGTCTGTAAGAAAAGCAGGAAATTATTAGAAATAAAAGAGGGTTCAATTGATAAAAAGGATAAAGGAATTTCAGTAACAAAAGCACGAACAACAGAGTGAAGTTTCCAAAGGAGGAAAAGCAGGTCAGTTGGAAAGGCAGGAAAGCAAGGAAGACAAAGAAGGAAATCTCCTAATCCATTTATGAGGACGCATTGGGAAAGGGAAGTGGTCCACTTGTTGATTCAATTCAACCATGAATCCTAATTATTCTATAAAACAATTATATCACATCACTGTCAATATTTTTGGTCATTGTAATTTTATCTTGAGAGCTTTGCTACTTAGTGGTTTAGAGATGTGCCTCAACTGAGCTTTGGGTGATGTGCCCCTTAGCAGTTCTATTCCATCCATGTTCATGAATCTGGTGCAGCAATCAATATTGGATTCTTTTGTAGGTATTGAATTCATCTTCCATCCAATTCAAGTCTCCTTGTAGATCTTGGAAGTCTCCCATTTGAAGCTTGAAGGTCTTGCTAGTTTTCTCTTCGATTTTGAGAGTTCGAGTTGGAGTTAAAAATAGGGATTAGTTGCGTTCAGAAATTAATGAATGTGCTTCATGTGGACCTATCATATCTATAGGTTCCAAAATTCTTGAAGAAGTCTTAAGATTCGAATCTCCAAGTGTTTCAATTATTGTGGCTTCTCAATGTAATGTATTGATGTATTTTACTAAATAATATTTTGTAAGCCATCTATGATATTTATTTTGAATTCCCATGGATTTTCTTGATGTAAATAACACTCTTCACAAATTTTATGATAATTTGAATGATAATGAATGAGTTTCACATTATTTAATTTAACCTTGTCTAGATTTGCAGCTAGAATTGACTAGTTTTACCGTATTATGCATAAGTCGACCTCACTGTCACTAATTTCAATGATTATTATCCTAACATGTCCTTAACATACTAATATAAGGATCCAATGCTTAAAACATATAATCCCTATCCCCCTCACCTTTTTTGGAAGGACGAAAAACACACCTAATGAATTGTCCTAAGAGCTAATTTTACTAATCTGGACCCCAAAATATTCCTAGATTGTTTTTATCTATAAAAAATACTAATAATGATACATAAATCCATATAATAGTTATAAATGTATCCTTAATCCCATCTCATTACCGATGTTTTATTGGAAACTGTATTGTAAGGGTTCTAATAGGCATATGTTGGGACTCCCAAGATCCTGGAAGTAGAATTCAACTTGGATGAAGTTTGAAACCTAAAATGACCCAACACATTTTTTTTAGGAACCTGAAAAATTCAGGAACCTTCCCTTTCCTTCTTGACCTTACTAAATCTCCATTATGTTCACTCCTTTAGCTTGAAATTTTCCATGCATATTATCCAGTTTGTTAAAAATTGATGTAACAGAGTTAGTGAACCTTTGAATCTGATTTTGTTTCATTACAGTGGTATCATAGCATGATCCTCTAAAACTAATAAATTATTCAATCATGATTCATAGAAGAGATCTAGATCCCAGGAAGAAATATCCTCTAGGGGAGTATTTGGATGGCATGAATTATACCAAAGAAAAATTCCAAGGAGAAAGTGAAAGGCATAGCATGGGAGGAAAAGGTGAGATCCAAATTATGGTTTCAAGTGTTATGCAAGGATTCAGAGACATGACCTATAACACCATCTTTTCTAGATAAGAAACCAGGTAATTTATGGTTAAGCATTTGGAGAAAATAATGTGTTGCTACATGAATAAAATAAGAGCTATAAAGGGTTTGTCTTTTCAACCAATGGGCCTCTTAATTGGTATATTGAGTTCACAAAGTAATCCTCAAGTCAATCTAGGACTACTATCCCCAAGTTCCTTGATGATCAAAGAGAAGAGTTGGATATCCATAATGAAAACATTTCTATTGTGGAGGACAAGCATGTTGAATATCTCACCCTAAATGAAGAATGTCGAAGGGATTTGACATTCAAGGAATTTTGTGACCTCAAATACAAAACCAAATCAAGAGGTGGTTTTAAAAATCATAATCAGAATTATGAATTGAATAATTTTCTTGGAAGAATCTCTCTTCCCTACTTTGATGGTTCAACAAAGTGTATAGGTAGCCCATGGGTCCAAAAACTAGATACATACTTTCATCTAAACCGCATGGCTAAGAGACAAGCTATCAAAATGGACACCCTATCCTTAGATGGAGAAGCTGATGATCAGTGATTTCATGGGATGAATAACCTTGGACATTATCAAGTGACAAATTATGAGGAATTTACAAGAATATTGTTGGATATATTCAAAATAAGAGACCCTGAAATCTCTTTCAGAGAGCTTTCCCATGTGAAGAAAACTAGGACCCTTGAAGCATATATATTTAAGTTCTAGAAGTTGGTTTTCATGGCGACAGACATCTCAAAATCTAGTTTGATATTGTTGTTCATTAAAGGATTGGTCGAACCCTTGAAGTTTTTGGTGAAATCTTATATACCCTCCACTTTACAAGAGGCACTAAATAGGACAAGGGACCTGCAAGATGTTATTTCTAGGATAAGGTTCCCTTGTAGGATGAATGCTCCTTATCAATTTAAGAACCAAAGGCCACCCATGAAGATTCATGTTTGAAACTTTAAAAGGGACAACTATATATCGGGATGAGTTGAGAAGAAATAAGTTATGTTTCACCTGTCTTAAACCATGGGTTATAGGCCATAAGTATGTTAAGGGGAAGTCACACTATATTGAAGTCTTTTCAGATAGTGAAGATAAAGAATAAGAAGAAGAAGAAGAAGAAGAAGAATAGAAACCAATAGATACAGAGGAATCATATGAAATGGAAGATGAAGAGCCTCCTCCTAAGGTGAGAAAAATTACAGTATTGTCAGGGGGGTCCGCTTCCACACTCTATGATTCAAAGGAGTGGTGCAAGGGAAAGTAGTTAATGTGTTGGTAGACAGAGGGGATACACATAACTTCATAGATGCAACATTGGTGGAAAGAAGGAAGCTTCCCACTAAAAATTTTGGAGGCTTCACAGTTATCATACCAAGTAATCATTCTATGGAATGCTCCAGATGGATTCCTAAGTTGCAAGTAACTATAGGAGATTACACTGTGATTGATAGATTTTATGTGGTGAATGTGCATGATAATAATATGGTTTTGGGAGTACAATGGTTGTACTCTATTGGGAAGCACACAATAGAATATCAAGTCCTTGAGATGAAATTCCAAGATGTAGGTGGGAAATAGGTAGTGTTGAGGGGAGTCAATACCTACCCAAAGCAAGCAGTGAATGCACACAATATGAGGTCTATTATTAGACATGGGGACATTGAATGGGATGCAAAGTGTTTGATCACTACGCAATACATCTCTTTTGAGATGGAATAGTACCCCAAAGATATTCAGAAGCTGCTTCAAAAGCATAAGAAGGTTTTTGGGGACCTTGCTCATGGTAGACCACTAGACCAGGGGGTTGAGCATAGGATTGAAATGGAAATATGGACTTCCCCTATTAAATTTCATCCTTACAAGCACCCAGAGATATTTAAAGATGAAATAGAGAGAACTATCAAGGAATTGATTGATTTGGGGTTCATTGGACCAAGTTCCAGCCCTTTTTCTTACTCTGTGGTTCTTGTTAATAAGAAGTATGGGATTATGTGCATGTGCATAGACTGTAGAGATATCAACATAAAAACCATTATAAATATATATCATATTACAAGGATTAATGAACTAATGGATGAGCTGCATGGGGCTAAATATCTTTAAAAAATTGATCTATGCTCTAGTTACCACCAAATCATAATGAAGATGGAGTATATTTAGAAGATAGCTTTCCAATGTCACTACGGGCATTTTGAGTTCTTAGTCATGCCTTTTGGCATGACTAATGCAACAACAAATTTTCAATCATGAATGAACCAAATGTTTAACAAATAGTTTCATAAACTTGTACTTGTTTTCTTTTATGATATTCTAGTCTATATTAGAAACTGGGAGGAGCATCTCCATCATTTGGACATTGTACTAACGATGTTACTAGATCAGTCTTTATATGCTAAGATATCCAAATGTGAATTTGGAATGGCTAATATTTTATACCTTGGTTTCGTGATTGGCCAAGAGGGATTCAAGGTCCATATGGAAAAGAACCTAGCCATTTTGGATTGGCCAAGCCCCAAAAACCTCATTGAACTAAGAAGATTCATTGGATTGTGTGCTTACTACCAGAGTTTTGTCAAAGGTTTCTCCAAATTATCATCTGCATTGACAAACCTTACAAAAAAGAAGCTTTTAGTTGGTCAAAAGAAGCAAAGAGAGTATTCAATAAAATGAAGGAGGTAATGAGTAGTTGTACTGTTCTTGCACTCATTGTTTTTTCTCAACCTTTTTGTGCTGGAATGTGATGCCTCGAGAAATGGGATTAGAGGAGTATTAATGCAGAGTAAACATCCCATAGATTTTGTAAGTGGGAAGTTGCATCCATATGAGAGGATCTACTCAGTATATGACAAGGAAATGTTGGATATCATGCATGCACTAGTCATGTTTAGAAAATATTTGGTGTGGAGTAAGTTTGTCATAAAAACTAATCATAATAGCTTAAGACACTTCCTATCACAGAAAGACTTGAATGATAGGCATCAAAATTGTGTCAGCATACTCCAAGCTTTTGATTTTGACATTGAATATAAGAAGGGAAATCTGAATGTAGTAGTTGATGCACTCTTTAGAAAACCAATGCTTGCAATGTTGAAATTGCATGATGATTGGAAGGTACAACTAGCAGTTGAGTATTCCAAAAATTAGTTTGCATGTCAACTATTGGATGGAATGATTCATGATGACACTTATAATATCGTTAATGACCTCATCTATCATAAATGAAGGATCTACTTGGTTCCCATATCCACACTGAAAATAAATATCATATATGTTGCACATGTTGTGCCCTTAGCAAGACATCAGGGGTTCTTGAAGAAATACCAGAAGTTGAGAGAAAAGTTCTCTTGAAAAGGCCTAAAGTATGATGTGATGGAGTATGTATAAGCATGTGTGGCATGGCAATAGAACAAAGTGGAGCACACTCATTCGGTTGGTCTATTACAACCCCTTCCCTTCCCACTCTAGAACAAAAATGGTAAAGTGTATCTATGGACCCCATCACTAGGCTTCCCACAATCCAAGGTAAAGACAACATTTTTGTTGTGTTTGATAGACTAACAAATTTTGTGCATTTTTTTGTTGTCACCACTAATATTACATCCATATAAGTGGCTAATATTTTCATTAAAGAATTCTTCAAACTCCATGGCATGCCAAAGTCTATCATTAGTGATCCAGTTAGTAAATTCACTAACAATTTCTTGTAAGAGTTGTTTAAGTTAGTGGGAACAAGATTGAACCTTAGCACAAGCTATAGATTGATGTTCAAATAGATATGGTTAACCAGTGGCTTGAAGGATATCTTCATAACTATGTCATCGGGAAGCATAAGACATGGTATATGTGGTTGCACTTAGGGGAATTTTGCTATAACACTACTTTCCATCTATCCATTGGAATGACCCCTTTCAAAGACCTGTATGGATATGATGCACCCACATTTGTAGATATGATATTTTGTGATTTCATAACCCAAAAAGAAAATTATTGGATCCAAGATACTCAATATGTACTCATAACTCTCAAGGACAACTTGTTAGTGGCACAAAATCAATAGAAGGTGAATGTTGACGGGCATAGAATAGAGAGAACCTTCCAAGAAGGGGATCTAGTTTATCTAAGGTTGCATCCCTATAGGCAATCCTCATTAAATTCAAATGGAGATTAAAATTTGCAACCAAGGTTCTATGGGCCATACAAGATTCTGAAGAAAATTGGGGAAGTAGCATATGAACTACAATTTCCTCTGGGAGGTAAGATCCATAATGTGTTTCATGTGTCTTGTTTAAAGAAGTAAATAGGGAAACAAATCAAAGTATCCAACGAGTTTCCTCCCCTTGATGATGAATGGAATTTGGTGTTGGTTCCAAAGATATTTTGCATGTCAAAGAAAGGATATTGAGGAGAAAAATAATCAAAGAATACCTAGTGCAATGGGAAGGGTTCCTTAATGGGTGATTCCATGAAGGTGGCTAACACTTTTTGGCCAAATTTGGCGATGAAAACCTGTTTTTTTACTCATGTGCTAGATAGAAGCCATCGAAACGCATATATGCCATGTGAATTTCGACTTGCAGTAAAAAAAAAAATTGTAGAATATTATGTTGCCTTCCCAATGATAATTTTTTTAAAATATTCCGATGTCATTTAATGTGTGAAATTTTGCATTTAATGAATTGTGACCTTAAAAATTTGAAGAAGTTAATAAGTGGCTTGTGTCCAACCCCAATAATTCAATCTTACATTAATAATTATATATGTGTGTGTGTGTGTGTGTGTGTGTGTGTCAAAATGCACTGTGGTCTGCATATTTTTTTTGTTAATTTATTTCGCAATATACAATTATTTATTATTTTTTGAAAGTGACCACATTTGATTTCAGCATCATTTTATACACATGTGTGTCCATCCCAATTTTTTTTCCATTGTTTTAAAAAATGGAAAAACAAAAGATACCCTTTTGAAGACAACGCGTCGATGTGTGGGCTGTGTATTTTTACGAAATTTTTGGATGTGTATTTTTTACCCTTTGGATTTTTCTTTGAGTTGCTTCGAAGTTGTTGTCAGGTTTTCTAAGTGTAAGTTTTAGAACTAATTTAAAAGAAAAACCCATATGAATGCCAAAACACATGCATGATACCTCAATGGATAGAGGATTCTGTGATGAATCTATCGGTATGAACTTCGCTTAGTTGTGTGCCATGAATGGCAATGTTTACACCCTAGAAGACACAGAGAAACATTGATTTTCCTGTAAGAGGGCTAAATCCCTATTTTTTAGGCCCTCAATCAAGCTCTGGAGCTCGATTGAGGTTTTAACCAAAGCTCGATCAAGAAAATTATAAAAACCTCGATCGAGGTCTCATTTTTGTTAAAAAATCATACAAAAGTGGTCGGGAATGAAGTTAAGCATTGATGGCGTTAATGTCATTTCAAATACCTTCCTGACACCATTTCCCACCCGAATTCCTAAAAAAATTCTATATAAACATAAAACATAAACATTTTACAATTTTTATCATTCACAATTGGTTAACCTATTTGAAACAATGCTTGTGTTCTAATGCAAATTTAGCATTGTGTATTGTGTATTGTGTTTACATATTGTTGTAGGTGTGAATTTGGAATGTTGATCTTGATCACAATGGGAAGGAAAGAGTGTCGAAGAAAAATATCTACTAGGTATCAAATCAACACCGAAGAAATAAGAGAGAAAGATAGAGAAAGAAAGAGGAAAAAAAGAGCAATCTTGAGAGGAGAAGAAGTTGCAAATCAACCTATGATGGGAGAATCAAATTCCATTGCTAACAATATTGGTATAATTTAAAAGTTATGCAATTTCATATTCATAACTATAAAAAATTTTCCTAGTGATATAGTTCATATAATTTCATTCATATTTTCATATAATTTCATATTGCATAACATATTTAATTTCATAGTGTTCTAGTTCATAATTTATATATATGCGTGTGTTAAATTGTTTAGAATGTAAATATAATTTTGTAATTGTAATTTTGTAAATAATTCATAAAGTTATATAAATTGTATGTGCATATATGAATTGATATATATGTATTCGTAATTGTATGTAAATTGTATAATTTCATATTCATATAATTTTACAAATTGCATATTCATATATTTAATTTCATAGTGAACTCTATTTCATAATTTATATATATGTACATATTAAATCAAGTATAGAATTTATTATAATTTTGTAATTGTAATTTTGTAATTAATTCATAAATTTATATGTACATTGTATGTGCATGTATGAATATATATGTATTTATAATTGTATGTAAATTGTATAATTTAGTATTTACATATTCATATAATTTCATATAATTTTATAATTTCATATTGCATAATATAGACTCACATATATATCATTTTTATGTAAAAAATTACAAAGATTGTTCTCAATCGAAGTTGATTGCACTGGTCATCATAGGTTGACTTGAATCTTCACTCCTCTTAACATTGCACTTATTTTATTCATCTTTTCTATAGCCTTATCTCTCCTTTCATCAATTTTAATATTCAATTTTAATTTCATATTCATGTATATGCACATTTTCATAGTGTTCAAATTACAATTTTACATTACACTATGGTAATGATGATAATTACATTACAATTACAATTACAAGATCACATTACAATTACAATTACATTAAATTACAATCATTACATTACAGTACAATAATTACATCATTACATTACATTACAATTTTAATATCAATTTAATTTCATATTCATGTATATGAACATTTTCATGGTGTTCAAATTACAATTTTGCACGTTACATTAAATAATAATGATGATATCTAATTACATTAATTACAATCACAATCACATTACAATTACAATTACATTACAATTTTACAAAATTTACAATTACAATTACATTAAACATTACAATCATGTACAATTTTAATTTCATATTCATGTATCTGAACATTTTCATAGTGTTCAAATTACAATTTTACATGTTACATTATGATATTGATTATCTAATTACATTACAATTACAATTACAATCACATTACAATTACAATTACATTACATGTACAATTTTAATTTCATATTCATGTATATGAACATTTTCATAGTGTTCAAATTACAATTTTACATTACATTATGATAATGATGATAATTACATTACAACTACAATTACAATCACATTGCAATTACAATTACAATTACATTACATTGCAATCTTGTACAAATGACTAGGAATCATACTTAATAACCTAATTTACTTAATAACATCCAGATTTGGACATAAGTCTCATCCACAAGAACTGTGGGAAGTACTTGGGCTTTTCCCTAAAATTCATTATGAGGAGTACCACAAGGACCCCGAAGTAGCTGGCCAATGAGAGGACCTACTAAGTGAAAAGGAAAACGACCCCTACCGAATTGACTAGATTCCCACCTGTGAGGAAAACCAAAGAGCTGGAGTTTGTGGCCAAGTGGTTAGCAGTTTTACCTGCGCCATGAAGTGAGGGGTACTGCCCCAATACTCAAGCCTGAGACAGCCTTGGTGGCTGAGTGACTACCTTTTAACCATTAGGAAGCCGATTTATACCGGGGTCCATATTCATCTCCAGTTACTACTACAACCACCATTGTTTGCATTTATTTGTTAATTTGTTAACAAGCAATGGAAATATGATAAACTTAAAATAAAATGTTATTCAAGCTTGTATAATTTATTTGCTAATTTTTTAACTAACAATGACAATATGATAAGTAAAATAAAATTTTATTCTTGAGCTTGCATTTATTTGTATTTATTCTTTATCCTGTAAATTTATTTTTGAGTTTGTATTTGTTTATTGCTAGATCCTGTCCAGCCATCATAGGATCGTGCACCCTCTGATTTCTCAAGAGTAATTTCGAGCTTCAATGATGTGGGAATGGCTACTAATTGTTTAAGAGGGTTGGATGATGCCACTCAAGTAGAGTTCGGGAACCTGACCCCTGATCGGACAATCAGAGATCATGTTAGTAACATAATCAAGTTGTATTTTGAACAACAATCAATGATTACACAAGCTCAAATCCTACATGGATTGATAAAACACAAAAAATTGAAACGTGCCACAAAGTTGTTGGGTTTTAAGGATGTTCAAAATAAAAATGCATGTGAGAATGTAACAACTGCATTATGTGCATTTGGAAAGTCAATAAAAACTGATATTAGCGTTGCTCGTAGGGAAATTACAACTACTATTGTGGCACAAAGCACCTCAAGAAATTGAATGGTCGCAACAATGTCAAAGTTGCTCCATGTTTCAAGAAAAACGTTGCACAAATACACTAAATTCAAGGTAAGATAGATGAACATGATGAAGCTACTTGTTGGGCTCTTATATGGAAAGAAGCATATAAAGGCAGAATGGAAGAGGGAAATAGAGAGAAGGTGATACAGTATTGGGACAACCATTCTCGTGCTATAACAGATCGAAAACATGTCCCGGGACAACATTTTGGCAGAGGAATTTATAAGGAGCGTTGCAGGCATGTTATGGAGATGACATGATTTGCTTTGTTCGAGGAATTCAAAGAATCAAATCTCGGTGTCCATATCTCATTTACCATGTTCAGTAAGTTGAAACCGTGGTATATATTAGGCCGAATACAATTCAAGACACTTGTTGTTATCGATACCATGTTGAATTCCAATTATACTACGAGACATTTGTGGATTTTTGCAAAAAACATTGGGATGGTGAACCAGCTCCTCACACAGTACGGGATTTTATTTCTATGATTCTATGCAATAGGAATCTTCAAAATGTGTTTTTAAATAAAAGGTGTGTAGGTGGGAGAAATTGCCATGAATGTGGTGATTTGGCATTGTTCCATAGGAAGTTTCCTATCGATCCAACACACCCTGGATTGTTAGATATCACAGTTAAGTGGAAGAGATATGAGTATGTCTCCATGAATCCATCATCTTCTTCACATGTTCCATCTAAGAGGATCGACTTGATCGAGGATGATATTCCTATTTTAGACTTCATAGACAAGTTTCAAATTCATATTTACAAATACATTAAACACTCCCACAGGTCTAGGTGGAAAGATTTACAATTTAAGCATTCTCGTGAGATTTTTGATCCATGCACAATCCTATCAGTGGTAGACTTTGTTGAGAATTACACATTTTCTCCTGAGAGAGAGATACAAAGTGAGTATTATCACTCTGACCAGGTGTCCATCTTCATACATGTATTTTATAGACATGCTCAAGCAAGCATTGATGGTAGGGATAGCCCTCTTCAGTCATGCGATGTGATCAATAAATACCATTTTTATGTTAGTGATGATCGTGAGCATGACATGTTGTTTGTTCAACACTGCTTTGGGTTGATTTATGATTCATTCAAAAAGAATGGGGTGTCATTTACAGAACACTGGATTTGGTCAGATGGTTGTGCGGGGAATTTCAAATCGGCATGCTCATTTTATTGGTTGATTCGCCTTCACAAAGAGATGAGAATTCGACACACCTAGAGATTTTTTGATACAAGGCACGGAAAGGGTGAACATGATGGCGCAGGTGCATGCATGAAATGAGCACTTCAGAGGTACCAAATGAGTTATAGTGCATCTCGACTCAAGTGCTCAGCAGAAGTAGTTGATTGGTGCACACAAAATTTGGGTCACCAAGGTCATGAACAAGCAAGGTCGATGCGTAGGTAGGAAAAACCAACAAATTAATTGGAATTTAATAAATGTGTTTGTATTTTATATATATATGATATTTTTTATTCGATTCAGGTTTTTTGGTGATTTTTCCCTTGGCGATGTGAATAAATCCATGTCATGGTATTGCGAGACCATACCTAGTATGAGAGAATTGCATTCAGTTCGTAGTAAAGACATGGGTGACATATTTTCCATTGAAACGAGGAAGTATGCATGCTTTTGTGAGTTCTGCATTGACGCTAATTGACTAGGGATTAATCATTTCGTGAACGATGAATATGTCAAACAATGGAAATATTCCCCTCTTAATCCAAAGGGGCCACATCCAATTTCGATGTGGCAAGAGATGCACACTGATGAGGCATCGGTTTCACTAGATCATGACCGGGTGTCTGATCTGGTTAAGCAAGGTACATGATACTTGATTGAATTTTTAAGTCTCTAGTCCTGTACACATGCATATATATATTTTTATTATTTAATATTTGAAAATCTTGATGTAGGTGATGTATTTGTTGTAATTGCACCACTAGGAAATGTTGAGCATGTGGCATACTTTTTGATGCAGTGTACACAAATAAAAAGCAGATTGGTGCGGCCCTATGTAAACGGAGAGTTCACGTACCAAGTTGGTGACCTAGTTGTGATGGGCCACATTTTTGAAAAAGTGAGAAGACAAGGTGACTATATTATTTACAGATATTTCATGCCTAAATATATATCTTGTCGGTACAATCATTTGGTGGTGGCAACTCGGATACATCTCATTGAAATGGAGGTGAAGAGGGGTGAACCAAAGAGATGGAAGATGTCAGTAGTTGACCATGATTGTATTATGGAGACATGCATTCCTATAACCCATTAGCCGGATGAATGAAGGTTATATGTCACTTTTTATGTTGACATAGTTGACATGCTTTTGAAATGTAGGAAATCAAAATTTCTTCTGAAATATATCATTTGTATTTAAATGTCATTTTTGTAAACATATATATGAGAGTACATGTCCATTCACATATGTACTCTAAGTGCATGAACACCTATACCTAGGAATACCAATGTTATGGAAGATCAATTTTGTCTATGTAATGTTTTTTTGGTGTATTTGTGCAAATACAGGTATATCACACTCTATTTGTACAAAGTTCTAAATTACATGTTACATTATAGACAAGTTGTAAATTGTAAACTTATAAATTGTTAGTGACATGCAATCCAAAGAACAACACATACATTTATTGCAATCCAAAGATCAACACATACATGGGCTACTGAGACGAACCTTCATTAGGACCCGCCTGATGAGCGGTTATCCACTCATCCGTAAACATCACGGTGACTTCAACGCCCTCATCTACAGTTGCATGTGTCCGAGTCTATCTCCACATGGCATGAAAATAGTTACATTAATGAATTACAATTTGAACTTGAGAATTACAATTTCAACATGTAAATTATAATATGAACTGAAAAATGTAAACAATTTGAACATAAATAACTAGTACCTCGTCGATTGGCGTGCCATAAGTAGGATTCGAGCGGGGATGTTTAGAATCCTATGCAACACCCTTGCCTCTATCCTGTACAATATGAGCCAGATAAATGATGAAAGTTAGATTATACCAAAATATTACATGTTCAACAACTGACTCATTTAGAAATTCCAATCGAGGATGACAATTAACACATACCTCATAGACGTGGGCAGGTGGAACTATAGCGAGACCTCGAACAGATGCATCACTGCCAAAAAGGACCTCCATGAAACTAGGCTCCTGCATGGAGGTCTAAAACAAAGTAAAGTATTAGTTAAATAAATGATTCATTTGAGAATACATTGCAATCATGACAATCAAATAGCGACTTGATAAAATGATGACAATAAAGATATACATGTCCCATTGGTCGGGTCCTGCATCTATGATGTAGTCCAAAATATGCATCGTGAGCCATGATAGCATAATGCATCAATGTGTCATGATCAAGAACATTGAGAAAATCATCATTCACCCACTGTATCTCAGGCTCTGTAGGTGTAGTGGGTGCTCTGTGTCTCTCTTCCTACACAGCCATCATGGTACCATGCATCGTCATGCATGTCGCCTCTGGCAATACACTCCAATCCTCATAAGCTAGCTGAGATGACCTAGCTACATCATATTTCCTAAGCATGGTCCTAGCAGGGTGACCTACGAAAGGCATTAGCTCTGGCTGAGCTTCGGGGTCTCTCTTATCCCTAGGACGTGCATGATTGCATCCCCCACCAACACCATAGAAGCTTGATGGTGTGCCAGTGTAATCTAGGTGCATGTCCAAGACAAACTCTGCATATATATGTTTTGCAAAGTATAGTGGGACCTGGTCATGGTAGGGAAACATGCCCCACGCTCCAATAAACCTGTCGTATACATAAGGCGCTGCAGCCTCTAGCTTAAACTCCTTGAGTCTAAGTGGTTGACCAGTGGCGTTGTCATGAGGGATATCAAATAATGTTCCCTTCACATCATGGCCAGTTGTTGCATGTTTCACTGTGGCCCAGATATCAAGACCCCTCACTGCGGACCTTCTTCTATGACATGCACTGAACCAAAGAGAACTCAATGGTTCGATGGACCTATAGACATTTAGTAGATTGTCTACTGCCTTTAACATCATCCACATCGAACGTGATGTGGGAGAGTGCTCTGAAATATCTCGGATGTTAAGACGCAAATTGTCACGTTGATTGGTAATGTCTTGCAGCATGATATGTGTGATCTCATTCTCCCATGGTGTTTCCTCATAAGGGTCAGGGCCCTGCTATGCAACACTTGAAAATTAGATGAAAACATAAACATGAGTCAAAATGCATACATCAACTGTAGGTGAAAATGAAATCAATATAAATTAAAGGTACTGATAACTGAAATAAAAATATACATGCATTTAATGTACCTGTCTCATGGGGAATCTCCCCATCGATACCAGCAGTATCATCCTCGGCACTCGCATGCACAGAGCGACTGCCAGTGAGGCTGTCGCTCATCTCCCTAGCATGAGCGTGTGTCGGCACAGAACACCTAGGCGAACCTGTGAAAATAGAGACACGCAAGTTGATTAAATATACACATGTGAAACAATTTAATTTGTTGTTTAACTAACAAAAAAGAGTACATCATGCGCAATTGTATACTTACAAGTCCTCTGTTGACCTCTAGGGCGAGGAATGGCCGCAAATCCGCCAGTGTTGTGGCTTCAACGAATCGAAGAACCCCGCTGTAGAGATGCATCTACATGAAATATGGCATAATAAATGCAGTCAGCATATAATATAAGATAAATGATAAATATGTCACTAGTAAATATGTAGATTTGAACTTTACAGTCTCTAATTTTCCTTTTCAATTTATTTTAAACTTTACCTATACACATAATTTATGTCAATATCATTTTTTTCCACTAGGTAAAAGTCAACCATTTCATCAAGGATATTCAGAAAAGATACAATAATATGTTCAACATGTCTACCTATCTCGAGAATATATCATAGAAGCCCTATCTCTGCCCTATGGTTTTATGCTAACTTTAGCAAAAACTGAAACAAACGTAGATATGCATTATTTCTTGATATAATTTATTATTGATAGTATACTGTTGTCGTATTATGTAGAATAATAGTTGTGCGCGCACTAAGATCTATTAGCTAATGAATGCATGGAACTTGGGTTGACATGGCTCATGTGGACAAGTTAAAATGTCTCTATGGTGGGTCTAGTACACCACTACGCGATTGTTATTATTGCCATCAATATTTCTCCGTTGCTATAGGTTACTTGGCAAATTGAACCTCCCATATGGGGATTAACGGGATAAAGAGAGACTTAGTATTTTAGTATATGCCCTATGCTTTTTTTTATTGTGCTTACACATTTATTTATTGCCCAAGACCAATTGTAAACCACTGGAACATATTATTAATGCAATGAATGAAATACATAGATTGCACACAAAATCGTAATGGCAAGGAGGACGTCTAGATGCAAGTCTCCATGGATTGATGAATGGGCATGGCTATTATCATAAGCTAAGGCAATAAGGATGGCAATACTAACTTATCCTAACTAACCTATCCTGGATGGAAAATGTCAACATCTTAATGTATAAATTTATATATTTTATTAGTAATATGTTTTACTATTATTTTAAAATATTCTAAATTTATAATTTTCAAAATGTTGACTATAAATCTATATATTTTCTCTAAAAAATATCAAAAATATAATTTTATCTTAAATTATGGATTTCTATTAATTTTTTAATTTACTATTCTTTTAAAAAAAATCC
>LPNX010265182.1:521808-580346 GCA_001517045.1 Pseudotsuga menziesii
TCGCGTCTAGGGTTTGTATTTTTTTCAATCCTTCTTGTATTCTCAGAGGATTGAAAAAAATTGGGCAACATTTCTGCTTTCCCGACACACATTTCAAAAATAAATCGGCAGCATAAACGTTGTCGATTGATCAGGGAGAATTTTAGGGGAGAATTTTAGCCCAGTGGGCTATTTTTCCATGTTTTTATCCCCAAGAAGATTCGCCATTTTGCATTTTTTGAATCCCTGTTTCACCCAATTTTGATGGGGTAAAAAAATTTCACCCAAAAAATCGTCAAATTATTATATAAACAATATAAAATCATTGGAAATTAAAATATTTTTTTAAAAATATCACTAATCATTTTATAGTTACCGTTTTAAGAATTGGTAATATTCACCAACATTT
Source organism: Pseudotsuga menziesii (assembly GCA_001517045.1). Lineage (NCBI taxonomy): Eukaryota > Viridiplantae > Streptophyta > Pinopsida > Pinales > Pinaceae > Pseudotsuga > Pseudotsuga menziesii. The sequence goes on from LPNX010265182.1 coordinate 522,197, forward strand.
ATACACTTTAAATAAGTATGGTTCCTTAAAATCATCCCTGCGGTTGATAAAATTATTTATACAAACTATAAATTTAAATTTTAAACTTAACAAATTTGAATTTTTTCAATCCTCTGTGTATTCTCAGAGGAATGAAAAAAATTGGGCAGCATTTCTCCTTGCTGGGCACACATTTAAAAATTAAACCGGCAACATAAACGCTACTAGTTGACAAAATATGTATAAAAAAAAAAAAAAAAAAAAAAAAAAAAAAAAAAAAATTTAAAATAAATAACAAATTTCAATTACGATTTTATAAAAATATGGCAGCATTTCTTCTTGCCGACACACATTTCAAACATATTAGACAAAAAAAAACCTGCAATCATCAATACAAATTATTTTTTTCAATTTCAAACTAACATTAAAAAAAACAGAGTAACGTTTCAGTTAAATTTCAAAATAGATGCTTTGGGTGTTACCTCTGGGATCCAACATCGTAGTGGAAGCCGAAGGTGGGCCTCCCTTGCATAGGAGCTCGGTCGAGGGTTCTCTGTCGTAGCTCAATTGAGAAGTTGTAGTGCGGACAATAGGGAATGACTGCAGCTTCCTGCTGCCTTTTTTATTAAAAAAATTTACCATGGACCTCGATTGAGGTTTGTCAAACCCTCGATCAAGCTTTTGTTTAACCCTCGATCGAGCTAGTAGTAGCTCGATCGAGGGTTTATCAAAAGCTCGATCGAGGGTTTGAAAAAACCTCAATCGAGGGCTAGGGTGCGTGTTTTGCTTTTTTTTTAAATCACATTGCCAAAAATTGTTACCCTGCACCTCCATGGATGCACCCTAATGAGGATGCAACTTGGGAAGGAGAGCATATTTTGCAGCATCCTGGTTTGAAATCTTTTGAGGACAAGAAATATTGGGAGTGGACTTTCATGGCCCCTTGTGGATGACCATGGGGCCAAATTCCTATTCCAATTAATCCCTTGGGTGTAGGAAAAGAATAACCCGTTAAATGGATTAAATTTTGTATGCAGACAATTAATTAAGTAATTGTGCTTAGTACAGAATTATTTATTTCATAAATTAAGATAATTTGAAAATTAACTAAATTAATAATAAGCTAAGTGGGGAGCATAGGAGGAGGATGTGGTTTAAGGAATCTTGGAATTCAAAAAAGAAAGAGGAGACAAAAACATGCATAAAAGCAGTCAACCAGAAAAAGCATGCAAAAAGCGGGAAACCACGAGAAAAGCAGGAAATTTTTAGAAAGTAAAGAGGGCGCAGTTGCTAGAAAGGATAAATACATTTCAGTTAGGAAAGAAGGAATAAGAGGGCCCAATTTCCAAAGGAGGAAAAGTAGGTAAGTTGGAAAGGTAGGAAAGCAAGGAAGACAAAGCAGAAATGTCCCTAATCCATTCATGAGGGTGCATTGGGAAAGGGAAGTGGGCCACTTTTTTATTCAATTCGAGCATGAAGCCTAATCATTCTATAAAAAAATTATAGCACATCACTATCAAGATTATCGGTCATTGTAATTTTGTCTTGAGAGATTTGCTACTCAATGGTTAAGAGATGTGCCTCAACTGAGCTTTGGGTGATGTACCCCTTAGTAGTTTTGTTCCATCCTTGTTCATGAATTTGGTGCATCCATCAATGGATTCTTTTTCACGTCTTGAATTCATCTTCCAACCAATTTGAGTCTCCTTGCAGATCTTGGAATTCTCCCATTCGAATCTTGAAGGTCTTTCTAGTTCTCTTCCATTTTGAGAGTCGAAGTTGGAGTCATGAAAAGGTATTAGTGGCCTTTAGACATTAATGATTTTTTTTTAGGTGGACCTATAATACCCATAGGTTCTCCAATTCTTGAAGAAGTCTGAGGGTTCGAATCTCCAATTTTTTCAATGATTATGGATTCCCAATGCAATGTATGGTTGTATTTTGCTAAAGAATGTTGTGTAATCCATCTATGAGAGTCATTTATACTTCCTATGTATTTTATTTATATAAATAACACTCTCTAAAAATTTTATGATATCCTGAATCATAATGAATGAGTTTCCAATGATTTAATTTTACCTTGTCTAGATTTGAGCCTAGAATTGACTAGTTTTATTGTATTATGCATAAGTCGACATCATTCTCACTAATTTCAAACATTCTTGTTCTGACATGTACTTAACATACTCGTATAAGGATCCAATTCTTAATACAAATATGTCATAGCCCCTTTCACATGTTTGGGAAGGCCAGAAGATGAACCCAATGAGTTGTCCTAAGAGATATTTTTATTAATGTGATCCCCAAAATATTCCTATATTATTTCTGATATATACAAACCTACTAATACTGATACATACATACATATCAGAGTTCTAAAGGTATCAATAATCCCATCTCATCACCACTGGTTGATTGGAGACTGTATTGTAAGGGTTCTAGTAGGCATATATTGGGACTTCCAGAAGCCTGGAAGTAGACATAAGCCTGGATGATTTTCAAAACCTAAAAGGACCCAACACATTGTGCTTAGGAAATTGAACATTTAGGACCCTTACCTTTCCTTCTTAATCTTATTGAAACTCCATTTTCTTCACTCCTTCAGCTTGCAATTCCCCCTGCCTATTAGGTAGTTTGTTGAAAATTGGTGTAACAGAATTAGTGAACCTTTGAATCTGATTTTAGTTCATTACAATTTACTATGATTATTATATGTATTGTAAAGATTTATTGGGTGAGTTCGATTCTCTTAGGGTATGGAACAATGGTTTTCAATACTTTTTGTATGTTTCCTTTGACACACACACACACTTGAAATATTTATATAAATTTGATATGAAGATTAAAAGTACTACCTGGAACTTGTTTTGTTTATTCATTATACCTAGGGTTTATAATAGGAGTTTTCTCCTTATGGTTTTAACCATGAATGTAACTAAGATATATTTTCATTTTAGCAGTTAATAATACAGATAAAATAACTCATCCTAGCAGATACATTTTCTTTTTCTTTCTCTAAATTTCATAAAAGATATTTAATACCACTATGTAATGAAAACTTAAAATAGTTATAAATAGAAATGAAAACTTTCTCGTGTTAGCATTTTGTAGCTTGGATGTACTCTTGCATTAGGTGCCTAGGTGCAGGAGTTCGAGGTGACATGGAGTCTCATTAAATGTCATTAAGTGACTTTATTTATGTGTATTTTATTAAAGTGTTTTTTTCTATGACTTTATGTTTTTAAAGTGAGTTGTACTTTATTAAAGTGACTTTCACTTTATAATGTGACTTTAAGTCATAAAGTGTACTTTTATAATATTTAAGGAAAAGTAACTTTTCGAAAAGAAAGATTTATTATATTGTTCACTTAGGGAACTTAAGTGAACCTGAGATTAAATCCCAACCTTAGATATTGAGCCCAAGATCTAATCTCAGTCGTGGAATTCGAAAGGTCATGGGAGTTACCATAATGAGGGAAATAAAAGACACTAGTGAGACTTCATTTACACATGACCCAAGAGAATTTAGAGAGTGGAAGGACATGCAGTTCCCAGAGACAATTTTGGAGGAAGGGAGAAAGCTCAATTTCCTAAAGAGAGTTCATTGAGCAGCAGAAAGAGAAGAATGACAAAAGTAGAAGGTAGCACGTTTCCCAAGGTGTGGGATGATTAATTGACACACAAATTGAGACTTCTATCACTCAGTTCAAGGAGAGAGACTCGGTATGCTTCCTAGGAGGTTGGTACGATTTTCTAGAGAGGTCGTACAGTTGTAGGTGACTACATAGAAAACCAGGCTGAGTGGGCATTGTTTTCAAGAGTGTAGACAACATTTATTGTTGAGGATGTACTCTTAATTTAACTGAGTTTAAAAGGTGAAATGAACATAAATGAAAGGGGTTTGTCCTAGGATGCATAGTCTGCACACTTTCCTAAGATGAATATTGCAATGTTCTCAAGGTATATTTTATGCTCATATCTTGAGAAATCAGTTGTATAGTACTAGAAGATTAATGATGTATTTAATTGATGTTGTAATTCTAAGAATATTTGTTGCTTGTTAATAAAATTCTAGGAGCGGTTTTCCCTGGATTGGGGTTTTTTCTAGGGTCAAATTAGACCAAAAATATTGTGTTTGAATTTAATTATAGTCTGGTGATATATTTATTTTTCCGCTACCAATTGCATTTATGAACATTATATCAGTCCCGGAATGTGTTGATTTATTCTTTAGAAAAGTATAATGTGGTTAGCTTATTTTCATTGGTTGATATCAGTGGTTCATGAAATGTTTGATGAAAAATATTTATGACTATGTGTGACGAATGGCTTGAATTTTCCTTATTTTTCATCATCTTGTAGTAAACCCAGTTCTGAAAATTATGTATAAGTAAGAAATAATGCAAGAACATGTGAATAACTAAATACTAAATACTTCAGCTTCTTCCTTTTTAACTCAATAATACTTTAAATTATCTTACATAAGAGATCATAAGCATATCTTGGTTGCCTAGCAATTTTTTATAGAAAGTTACTCCTATTGTAAGGAAACGGTTATTACTCTAAACAAATATATTTCTACTTCTAAACAATTTTGAAGCTAGCTTACATATTTAATAAAAATGATCCAATAGAAATATATAAAACTTATTTGTTTTACCATCCAACTTGATACGGAACAATCATGTTCCACCCAACCTTAGATTCCCCCAAGATTCTTAAACTCTCAATCCTTGCAGAGATCAACCCCGATCCAGATCAAGGTTACTAAGTACTATGACTTAGGGACTGTAATGATGTAAAATATTTACTTAAGTAGACTTCCCAATAGGACCTCTTTAATCAACTATGTGGCTACTATATAAAAATATTTCTTCTTCAAACTAGGATATCATATCCCAAGCCCTAAATAATATGGATTGAACACTAAGCGCTCAATGGGATAATCAAGTTGGACCTGTACTGTGGCAATGGGTAGATGTGTCTCCTGCAATCTCCCTTATCTGTTGTTCATTCTTAACTTGCTTGACCATTTTTAGAGAATGGCTTTCTCTCTCTTTTAGGCTAGTTTTTCCTACTCCAGATTTAGAACTCCTTAGAAAAAAATAATGAGGAACCTCCTTTCTTTTGTTTCTATTATTTTATTGTTTCTTATTTCGGGGAAAGTAGTTAGGGTTTGTTTTTAATTCCCTACATTTATTTAAATTGATAATTATTATTTTTCTCAACTTTGCTTAGATTCCTCTTCTTAAGTTTCAATCACTCTTATAAGTCTTTCCCCCTTATAAACTTGGTATCTCTTTCAACTACTTGTCCATTAGCAAGTTGGTGGTCAACATAAATAAAACAAGTGTTACTTTAATCACATAAAGTGTTCCTTTATCCATGATGCCTAGCACCAACTTAGGTTCAAGTCTTCCTGACTTATTTCAAAATCGTAATCAAGTCTTCCTGACTTAGTTTAAAAATAAAACATGTTCAATACATCCAGACTTATTTATTAGGGTAAGGTCTTGAGACATTACATTTTCTTTGACATGTGTTTTGTCAAAGTTGTGTAAAAATGGCAAAAATAGGTAAGTATGCATTTTTCCAAATTTGATGCATGGTTACATAGTTTCAATATTGTATAATCATGTATCACTCCAAATTCCATACCTAGGGTGTACTTAGCTTGACCCTAGAATGCATTTGTGTACTAACTGTAACCAATAGTATCAATTGATATTTGCACATAGTTGGATTCTTCTATATAAAATCTATTTTGGACAATTAAATATAAGAGATTATAGAAATGTTTGATACTTCATATTAGAATATTTTTGTTTTCATTTATAATTTAATGTCAAGTTTTTAATCTATTCATTCACTATTTTTTTTTCAAACATTTTAATCTAATCAAATATAAAAATACAAATAACAAATCTAAGAATAAAAAAAAGTAACGGGAAAATTAGAAACAAAATGTTAATCCTAATGTCATCTTAAAAAATATATTCTCTCTCCAAAGTTTCCAATCTAAAGCTGTTTAATTTTTTTAAGCACATGTGTTTGTAGAAGTTAAAAGATGAACACACTGTTTTAAAAAAATGCGGTACACCAATAATGAACTGAAGCATTAATGCCTAATTTATATGATGAATCATTGTGATTTTAATTTATTTTAAAGGAACCCATCGAAAGAGACTTTAATTGCATCGATGTTTTATGTTAGCAAAAATAGTATTTTTTTAAAAAAAAAAATGTAATGCTTTAGTATTAAAATTATGCACATGTGCTATGCTTTTGGAGCACCATGATTCATATTTAAAAACAGAAATATAAGGCAGCTACTTCAATTAATTCTTATAGAGGTCTAGTAATAGTGAAGATTATTGTGCAGCATTTTTTTTAAATCCTTTGTCAAAAGTTGTTTTTATGTTGTATAAAAGCATTTATAATCAAATTAGGTATGGATTATGATGTGTTTCACATCCAAGGAGTAAAATGAAAAAATACATGAAAAAAAATTTGAATTTTTATCGCAAACTATAAACACTTCAAACTAATAATAATTGGAGTTTATTTTACCACTTTAAATATGAAATACTTATACTTACTATATATTTTGTTGATTTACAAGACATTTAGTGGTGGGATCATATGGTTGATTATGACTATAGCCCAAGTCCTGTAAGTTTCTCCATGTCAACAATTTTGTTGAGTTTTCCCATCACTCTTGTAATAAATCTTGTTTCTATTTATATTTCATTAGTTCTATATGCTATTAATTTTCTTGGTACATTCAAATACCTAAGTTTGGTATTTTAACATTGAATTTTGTAATATTTTTATTTGACATTTAATCCACTGGCCTCCCCCATCCCTTCAGGTCCATCGTGTTCCCCTTTCCCTCTTGCAATAACTCCCTTATAGTCTTATTTAATTATCTTTGGTTTGTTATAAATTATTTTACCACGTACACATACCTATGCTTGATATCTTTTAAACTTTTATGGTATATTGAAACCAATATCAAATTTGGATGTGTGGAATGCTCCACCACCTAAAATAAATTGAGAGCTCAAATCTAGGGTAATATACCATAGGAAAGTGTCTGTCGAGGTGTAGAGCAACAGACAAAGGAGTGAAATGATATGACACGTTGTAAGGAATGTCACAGGTTTAAACCCCGGAGAACCTTTGCATCATTCTAGCAACCTGTGTGAGTGCACCTAGGGGTATAGTGGTAGTGGACAAGAATCAACCCCGTTTCACACGAGTGCAAGTCCCACCCCATTTGTCGATTCTCCTAGTCTTTTATATTTATAGGCACACACACCCACCATACGAAATTAGTAAATGGATTTGGAGGTTAATTTTACGACGTGAAGTGTGACATGCTATGAGTCAAATGTACTTCAATATGTAGTAGATTTATCATATGGCATCTAGTAGTGTGTGCTTTTTTAACATGTAAAGAGTTTGTACATTGGCATGTGACATTGTCTCATTATATTAATGATAATACCTCAAGAAAATGGCCTCACGGATCCTACCATTGTTAAGGATCCAATAGGTGTCATTATAGGAATAGCATGTTGGAACCATTCATAGTGCTCCTCTCTAATACCCATGAAAGCTAGATCAAATTGTTTTTCTTATGGATTGTTTATCCAATTTCCCTATATTGAGTAAACTAAGAGTATTAGTGACCAATGTGATGAGAACAACCCGAAGCTAAATTTATGGCAGGAGGTCCAAACAAATAGATGTAATGAAGACAAGATGTTCAAGTATAAAGTAGGGTCGTTTGATGTGTTAAAGGGCAATGAGGACTAGTCATTTCCTCTTAAAAGGAAAATTAAGTACCAAAACTCATATAATTGTGTTTTGTGTGGCAATTGGCCATCATCCATCCTTGTTTCAGATGTTGGGAAAAATTCTCATTACGGCCGTAATAATAAATATTTTCCACGTCCATAATTGAGTCTATAGATTGGATATTTTCTATCCTTTATCACATGTTTGTGTCTCCCAAGAATTTAATAGAAAAGATGGTAAGTTATGTTCCTCAATATGGTCATATAATTACCTGAATAGTGTTGATTACTCAATATGGTTATCTTGATTACTTGGATATTGTTAATACAACATAGCATGTCCACGTATAATATGTGCATGAATAGATATACCTTAGGAAACTTTATAAATGTTGGTGTGTGTGTGTGCGCATGCGGGAAAACTATATTTTATTAATTACTTAAATTAGTTCCATGAAAAATTTGGTTTGATTAAAAATTACGAAACTATAAACATTATTAGACATTTCCCTTTTTCTAAATTTGTATGGAATGATATTTCACTTATGATTGTAGGCAAATATAAGTGGGCACAGTTTTCCTTGGTTCATTTTCTTTTCGAGTGGTTAACCAGATAAGACTATATTAGCTTGCAATGATATTCCATGTCTACTTGTTTATGGAATTTGGTGGACTAGGAATTAGAGGGTCTTTCGAGATTTGATTTTTACCTCTGTACAAGTAGTACATAAGGTTAGACTAGCTTGGGCAAACAATCATTTTTTTTTAATAAGAAACTACCAAAGTTTTATTAAAGCCGGTTACTGACCAAGTTAGATCTTACAAGTTTTTCAAGGTAGCCCAAGTCTATGCAACGTAAGGGTTGTTCTTTTATTTGGACTCTTCACATTATCTTTGGTTGAAGTTTGCTCCTAGCCAAGGTACAATCACCATGTTGAGTTCTATGCTCCCCATATTTTGTTGAAATACACACATAATAGAGGACTAAAATGCTTCCATGTACTTGGTGATTCAAAAATCCTAACATATTGTCTTAACCAAAATTGCAGCATTAGTAATATGGGTCTACTTCTAATTATGATTCTAGTACTTGAGGTAATAGCATCATTTGAGGAAATTTCTTTCACATGTCTATCATGAATTTAATCCACAAGTTGATAAGTTCTCTAAACAAGCTTTGATCATCCAAGAGAGTGCCTTACTTTGAAAAGAATTTAGATGTGGGTGGGGGGCAGGGGGTTCTCCCTCTAGCTAGCTATGGAGATAATCTTATACTGACAGTGTTTAGGATCATGCCATAGTATTTTAGTAAGACGGTATGGTATTTTTATCCATAAAGATAGTTATAATTCTCCTTGGACATAATTGATATAACTTTGATGGTTATTTTTGGGTTAGTGGTCTTTTAGACTTTACATGAAGACCATGATTTATAGGTTCAATATTGAAGGCATTATTGGATTAACGGTCTTCAATTATTATTATGTCTTATGAAGTTAGTTTAAAAAAATAAAAAGTGATAAAAACCCATTTTAAAGATAACTCTGTATATTTCAATTTCATTCTCAAAAATATTAAATTAAAAAAAAATCTAATAAATATATATATAGAATTTCTCACATAAATATAACATATATATATTATATATATATGAGAAAGTATCCAAAATAATTTGGATGTTTATTATTCAAGAAGTATTAAAACCATATATTATCTTTTTAATTATTTACCCTAATTAATAAATATTGTTTTCAGAAATAAAAATAAATAAATTACAAAACACTTTGTGACATTAAAGAATATAGATTGTATACAAAGGTAATTTGTATAGTAGTAAACTACTTAACCGACCATTTGCACCGATCGAACGACTTGGCTCACGTGAGCTGTCACATCCGACGTTGCCGGCCGTCCGATAGGTGCAAATGGTCGGGCAAATAGGTCAATCTATTTGTATATATAAGAAAGATTTAAATGACAAGTATATTTGTGTATAGAAAAACAAAGAGCATGTACATCTCATTCTTTGGGAGAATTGAAATCTTTATAAAGAAAGTTTTCGCTTATATGATCGCACATCAAATGGTCTCCGCATTAGTTTAAAATGTCCATGGAAAACACATCGCAATACAAAATTGAAATATTCATCATGGGTTGGGTTGATCTTATGCAATGTTTCTATGTCACTCACTTATGGTGACATAGATGAATGGATCAGTTTTATTAATTCAAAAAGTATATTGTTTTTTTTTTTAAGTTTTTAGAAGTTATAGAATTTTGTATTAAATACAATATTTTAAAATCTATTTATTAGAATTGTGATTGGTTTGGATTATCTTTGTTTTAGCCTTGATTTTTGTTATTCTAGTGTTGGTGGTGGAGCAAACGTCATACTTTGTTGCAATATTATAGCTCTCTGTCTTGATCTTTGAGTCACGTGTGAATGGGTTTGGGAGGTCATTGTGTATTCGATTAATATTTACTTGTCTGATGTCTCTTTGCGCGTGATAGATGATCTAAGGACGTGTCGTCAATTCATCATTGTAGTAGCTATTGTTGCACAGTCCTAGAGTGGTTTTATGTGTTATGTTTATCATTCATCTCACTTTTGATTTTTTCAATATTCTAATTAATTATCGACAATTAAACAATTATGTTGGTGGTAATAATAATACTTAACGGTTTTTTATTAGTCGATAGTTATTAGATTTATTGCTCTGGATTCATGCATTTTTTAAGAGGTTCCATAATTTAGGTAGAAGCTTGATCATAAGGCTCTCACGATTTATCCGATAGTTTAGAATGGACGAAGAATGTCCAAACCAACCATCGGTAACGAACTAAAGCTAGTAAGGTCGAGAGGATCAGAAGAAGTGAGTGGTTCATTTTGCGCTTATCATGCTAACCATATGGTTTGGTTAATGGTTTGCACAATGAAATGAATGGGACCCTCCCTGTGTGGAGTCATAGTTTCATTTTTTCCTCACTTACTTGTTTTTCGACTGACAAAAAAAAGGTGTGTGGTCACTTGGGAGGAGTTGGCGAAGTACCAACTTAGGTATTGCACATACTTCTTTATAAACAAAATGTAATATTCCCACCAGTGTCTGAATCATTTGCATCCCATTCCATCCAAACTTCTCGCCTTTCAATTCAACATTCCATTTTTAATTATGTCTCTCTCAAACTTAAAAACCCATATCTTAAATTCATGAAACTTCCTTTGTGGTGAGAATTTACATTTGGGCCACCTACAACATCTAGAAACATGCATATAGGCCATCGTTCTGTGGCGTGATTTTGAATTCTCATAGGCCTTGTTGGCGTGAATTTTGAATCTCTCTGACCTATTGGCACGAATCCCAAAACTTGGTTGGCTTAACAAGCATGCATGCTTCAATGACCAGGGATGATGGTTATGGGTTATGCTCATCTTTGGACGTTATAGAGCAGCATCAATCGGCCATGCTAACCCAAAAATGCCACTTTTTACTCTATTGGGGCTTAGGATTTTGTCCAATGTTTATTTTGATGTAAAACACCCATCAAGTAGTTGACAACATGGTCTCATGGAAACACCATGTTTCAACCACAACTTGACCATAAGGAAAGGGGAATAATTTCTATGGATGAAATTTCAGATCTTCAGCAACATCATTTTGATCAAATAACTTATCTAGAGGAATAAGACCCTTTGGAGTGCAATTTCTTTTCAGTTGAATTATATATTTTCCTTCAATTACATCTTTTAACTTTTTCTATTCAATGTCTTCTTCTACAAACTATACATTTTCCTGGAATTTTTCTGAATATTGATTCTCTGTGTCTATCTACGTATTTACAAACTCTCCTGACAATTCCAAAAAACTTTTTATTTGTAGATCATCTTCAAAGACTTGCCGATATTTGGAATTATCAAGAATGGAATGTCTATTTACAACTGCTATTTTTTATTTTTTATTTGAATAAATGGGAACTTTGAAATTTCCAGCAGTTGTGGACAGTGAATCAGCTACTTGATTTTCTCTTCTGGGAATCACTCTAAATTTTTATTTTGTAAAGAAATTTCCCAACATATCCCATACTTTATTTCTATATGCCCTCATTCGGGGATGTTTGGTTTGGTAACTGTCATTCACTTGATTCACAACTAGATCAGAATCCTTAAAAACATATATTCTTTTAGCTTTTAAATATTTCAAAGTGTTCAATCCTAACAACAAAGCTTCATACTCTGCTACATTATTTGTACACTTAAAAATTAACTTAAAAGAATACACTTTAAATTCCCTATTTGGCGAAATTTTCCATACACCAGCACCAACTCCTTTACTAATGGACCCATCAAAATACATTGTCCATAGTCCCTCTTCATTTTGTGTTTTTTCTCTAATGCTTCTTGTATTTTGGAAACTCTTTGTCCTCTTTTACTTCCACCACTATAGGCATTTCCGGATCAGCATGAGAATCATTGAAAATATGGAAGAACCCGAATCGGTATCTACATCATATGGTATTGTTATCAATTTTGTCTTGGCTACTAACCACATATGCTAACCTTTTTTCTCTATAAAATCTCATGTTACCTCCAAACAAAGGAATGGTTGCATATGACATGTCCATTTGTAATGTTGTTGGCAGGGGTTTTGGACACACTAGTTGTGCAACATCGTGGATGCTGCGCAAGCTCAAAAGACACTACGCAAGAGAAAGATTGGCACGCAAGCGGAGAATAGAATATTTTGTATATTTTATGTCACATTTTTTCCTTTGGACTATATTTTGCGGATGTTGGTCATTATTTTGTACAATCAGTTAGAATTTAGTTAGGAAGTTGTCAAAGAGGACCATGAATCTAAATGCGTAAGCCTATAAATAGAAGTAGAAGTATAAGTGTTAGAGGAGATGTATGTATGGATAGCCATAGATACTGAGAGCTCTTGTTGAACTGTGGATTGTTTTGAATCTGTGGATTGTTGCGCAGAAGTAATATGATGAGATGGGAGTTTATCTGAATTGTTTTTCTTTTATCTGTTTGTCTTACTATTTATGCAATCCAATGATGAATGATTATTGAATATGCAACATGGATTTGTGATGCGATGCTTTTTGCTTCTAAATGATGTTATTTTTCTAGATCTGTTTGTGCATAAGTATGCTACTAGGGTTATTAATGAATGATGCAACCTATTATGAGCAATGATGAATGGTCATGTTAACGGTTAAGTAAATGGTTAGATCTATTAGATAAGTTGATGAATTTTCGATGCACATAGTCCTCTTCTATTCTGCAGAAACTTGGTTTCGACAAATCTCCCTGCAACATCTCAGGTGAGACTTCATCCACTTTGTAGGTGTTTTCAGGCAGGGTAAAACCTTTCTAGGCCAGTGCTCAGGGAGATCGTGGTGAGTTGAGCGTCGACAGAGTGGGAACCCCTATCAACGGGTTTTATTGGCAGGGTTGCACCAACAAATGGTTTCGTTGTCGGTACCTTGTTGCAACTGAAAGGAGGATATGTGGCATCTGACAAGACCAGGAATTCAAGATTGGTTTGATCAGGAGCTACGATAATTCGTTGAGACAGAAAACCAGAACCCTGGATTGACAACGAAGAATTGGTTGACAAGGTACATACATGATGGTCCACATGATTACTTTTTCGTTGAGTTTCCCATTATATTGTATGAGTGGCTGGCATGATTCACCTATAATAAGACAAATTTCCAAGGAGGAGAGCCAACATCTTGGACCCCTAAACTAATCCGAGAGTTGTAGGAAACTAACAATAAGGCATCACGGGTTGTCGAAGTCTGGCTGGATAGTATCCTATAAGGGTATATCACTAAATTCGTAGTTGACACTACCAAGTCCTACATCGAAGAAGAAAGGGAATTTTTCAATGGACCACAAGGTAGGTTCATGTTATCTTTGCAATCGTCAATTAAGATGCTTGTCTGTTAAAAATTCATATTGAAGATGCACCTCGAGTAGTATAACTCTAGTGTGTGGAGGCTGTGGATACCGTGACAAAAGGGGGGAGACGAATGGAAAGATAAGGGGTAGATGGGTGCAAGTTTCGACAAGACTGTGAGGGAAGTCGAGGAAGAAAGTGGTCTTATGAGGGAAGGAGTAAGGTTTTGACAAGAGAAGAGGAAGAGGACAGGATAAGGTCCTGTTGTGATAGAAACGCAAGACCGTGAAGGAAGACCAAACGGGATGAAGCGACCCTGCAGTAACGAAGAGGGCGAACAAGCCCAGGATACACTTAGGATAGTAGTAATATCAAACCCCATCAGCAATGTTCCCACACGTCTGCGCACTACTCCACACTCAGGAAGACACATAAGTTCCACGTTGACTTGTCTGACGTGCTAGCAGCATTCTAGTAGTAGATCAATGTCAGTAGGAAGGAGGCCCAGGATGGTGGCTGACAAAGCCAAGTTACCTTTGTTCCATGGAAATAGGACCAATGATCCTGAGCAGTACTGGTTTCTATGTGAGGCAATATGGACTGTCAGACAGACCATGGATGATAATGTCAAGAAAGGACAATTGGCGACCACTCTTTGAGGTCGTGTGTTGGATTGGTTCATGAAATTTACACAATTTCTTTAGGGGACTCCTGTGAAGAAATTAAACGAATTCAGGAAGGGACTAATTGAAGAATTCAGAAAACCAAAATCTGAAGTGCAGTACATTAAAGATTTAAAGGAAATTAAGCAATTTCCTAATGAAACCATTTGGGACTTCTATCAAAGATTCAAGACACTGATGGAAATAGTGAGTTTCGAAATGAGCGATGTTCAGCACAAATAATGGTTCATCGCAGTGCTAGTATCTCATATTCGGCATCCACTGATGCAGTAGAAGATCGTGACACAAAGCGAAGCTCTATAGATTGTAATGAAGTTGGAGGCTTCACCTATTGGAGACAGTGCAATTGGTATGAACCAGATTCAGAAACAGCTGGAAAACTTGATGCTTCAGTTACAAGACATCAAGAAAGGGAAAGAGAATCATGAAGATATCTGGTGCACTCGATGTCGCGTAGATGGACACACCAAAGATACTTGCCATGATTTCTGGAATTTTCTATTATCGGAGCGACGAACCCATTGAGTTGCTGTAGTGTACCATGGTGTCACATATGCCAAGTGTATGGGCGTTGACATGAAGAATCTCTATACATGCAGAAGATGGTAACAACGCCAACGAGCTTATACTGCACTTTTTGTCGCTCGCTTGGGCACGAAGATAAAGACTCTCACACATATGACCTACTCTAGGAGAGGACGTATGAATCATACTATGTGAAGGGAGAATATCATCGAGCCATCCAACAACCATAGTCACAGTCGCAGGTGGTGCAGCCACCACCTCAACCACAGTATGTGTTACCACCGCTAGTGTAGTTTATACTGTCACAGCCGCAACAACAGTTCATACCGCAGCCACAGTATAACCAGATGCATATGGATCCACCGTAGCAACAGTACGTTCAGGCAGCGCATTATGTTCAACAGCAACAGAACCCCTAGCAGTAGCAGTTGAATCATTCATAGTACCAGCAACAAGGAGGATTCCGCGGAGGATTTTGAGGTCGTGGAGGAGGTTTTGGTCAAGGTAGAGGATGAGGTCACGAACCAATTAAATGTTACAACTGTGGGGTATTCAGACACTACCACAGAGACTGTCCATTGCTGCATGCACAGGGTACATGTACATATTGTACTGTGATTGATCACACGGTTGAGACCTGTCCATAATTGATCGTGAGATGGAAGGCAAGAAACATTGCTTCATTGCAAAATCATAATCAGTTGCAAACCCAGACCTAGAACCAATTACAGAACCAGAATCAATTGCAGAAACAGGCCCAGAATCAAATTCCACTTCAGAATCAGAACATGAATCAGCCTATAAATATTCCATTGAATAAGAATCTTTCATTGAACCAGAATCTATCGATGAACTAGAATCAGGGGTCGACCGTTGCGACGATCTCCGCAGAGCCCAAAACAAAGGATGTCAATGTCGCTATCATCACCCGCGAAGGTGCGACAACCAGAGAGGATGGCCCCTGTCCGCAGGTTCGATTGGTTGGGAAGAAGAAAACACCATTTGATATTGCTACTGAAAGAGATACATTCTTTGAAGCTCAGGACGCGATCAAAAGAAATCCTGGTAAGTCATATGTTTATGAAATGCCCTCTGCTTTTGATTCTTCATTGGAGGTAGGACCATTGCTACAGCATGGTACCTTGCAACAATTCTTTAAGAGTTGATTGTCACTAAAAAAAGGTCATGATGCTCTTGTTGATATTGAGAATATGTTGCATCGACCAGGTAAGGAGCGGAAGGACTCTGCAGTGAACTCCTTGCATAAGAAAAATACGAGCAAATAGATGCGCATGAACATTCATATTGGGGACTATGAAGTAGATTTGGTCATTCTAGATCTCGACTCAGATGTGAATATTCTGAGAAAAAAGACATGGAAGAAAATGGGGAGGCTGACATTGGGTTGGTCCCCTGTGCAGTTGCGCTCGGCTAATCAGGCTAAGGTACAACCAATCGAACGTGTGACGAACCTAGTTGTGGATGCTGAAGGTATTAAGACCTATGCCGACTTCAACATGATTGAAGTTGTTGATGGTGGAGGCTCCTATCCCGCATTGTTGGGGATCAGATGGGCCAATGATTGTATGGCAGTGATTAACTTTAAGAAGCAGATGATGACATTTGAGAATCAAGACATCAGATTCATCACTCCTATGGATCCAAATGAAGGGCGAAGATATATTGAACCAGTGAAAGATGAAGTTGTAAGGGGATGGGATCATGCTTACAACATTTCAGAAGACTATAACCCCCCAAGTGCTAATGGAGAACTTGGTTTGCACAGTGCTATATCTGTGTCTTTCGATTCTGATGGTGTGCTAGAAAACTAGAAAATCACATGCATGAGGTGTCAGTCAAAAAGTGTGGGTTAATCACGCATCGTTGCATCATGTATCGACTAAGATTGTTTAACTACTGATATATGAGGTACTTCCCAAGCTATCTGCGTTCCTCATGGAGTTTGAAGAAAAGGTATCTGAACCTCAATGATTGTTGACGCTAGAGGAAGCACTGTGGGCTACCACAGCACGTTGGTGGGAGACTCATAAGAATACAATTAATAGTTGGGCGCAGTATTGATGGTTGATGACAATTCTCTTCGGCGATGTAGAAATATATCACGTTGGAAAGTAAGACGGGCGAAATGAACCCAGTGGTCATCTGACAGAATGCCAGACTCTATGGACATCGCGACCAAAATATGAATGGGTCCATGCCTTCGTTCACACTTTGGAAGAAATGTCGAGGTCGTGGTACGTATCAGCAGAGTTGCGCGGAGAAATAACTACGTGGGAGGAGCAGACCGTTTTCTTTGCTAATACCTTTAGTTTCAAGGATGCCAATCTTGATGTCCGTAATGCACTTCAGATCATCCACGATGTGGTGTTAAAGGTAGTACCAGTTGCATATCTAACAAATCCACATGCGCATTACAACATGTAGTTGATGATGGAATGTTATAATGTGTCTGGCGGACCTAAGGATGATGATGAGCTACGGAATATCAATATTCTAGAAACATAAGGGAATAGGGGCATCGCAACATTAGATATACCGATTGATCCCATGAATCAACCGCTGAATATTAGAAAAGTCAACATTGGAACAGAAGAGAACCCAAAATTTGCAAGTGTTCAGGATTACTGGGACGAAGAAACCATGGCAAAAATCACAGATCTCTTCCATGAATTTCAAGATTTTTTTTTCAACAAAGGTATCAGAAATGAAGGTGATACTGGGGGATTTAGGGGAGATGAAGATTCCACTAAATCCATATGTGAAATCAGTGAGGCAAAGACTATATTGCCTGAATTTGTGATACAAAGAGAGAGTCAAGGCTGAGCTCGACCAGATGTTGGATGCTGGAATCATTGAGCTAGTTGAAGAATCGGAATGGATCATTCCTATAGTGGTCCAAGATAAGAAAATAGGAGAAGTTTGAATTTGTGTCGATTTGGTAAAATTGAATGATGTTTGTATGCATGATCTATTTCCAACACCATTCACAGATGAAGTACTCAAAGGAGTAGGAGGACATGAGATGTACTCTTTTCTTGCAAAAAGAGTAGGAGGACAGGAGATGGGTTTTTTGGTTATCACCATATCAGGATCGCAAAAGAAAATCGACATAAAATTACATTTATTACTGAATGGGGTTGTTTCCTAATACACGGTGATGTCGTTTGGTTTGAAGAATGCATCGACGATCTTTTCCTAGGTTGTCATCGCTACATTCAAATATTTTATTTAGAAGTTTCTTCAAGTTTACATGGATGATTGGACAGTGTATGGCCTGATTAAGGATCACCTGGAAAACCTGCGACTGATGCTGGAAAGATGTCGACATCATCAAATTGTGTTGAACTCTAAAAAGTGTATATTTTGAGGACCTTTCGAGATGTTGTTGGGTCACATTGTTTGTAAACAAGGATTGCTCATCGACCATGAAAATATTGTGCTAATCTTGAGCCTGCCGCCACCTACGATTGTGAAGATGCTTAGAGTGACGTTGGGGCACACATGATATTATCGCAAGTTCATCAGAGGTTCTATTGCAATTACAACCCCTATGGAGAAACTATTAAAGAAAGATGACGCATTTTTATGGAGTCAAGAGTGTCAAGGAATCTTTGATACACTGAAGGCCAAGATGGCTTCAGTGCCAATACTTGTGTTCCTAGATTAGAACAAGGAGTTTCATGTCCATGTTGATGCATCGTCTGTTGCACTGAAAGTGGTTCTCGCACAACTAGGAGAAGGGGACCTATATCACCCAATCCTGAATTGAGATGGGTGAGGAACCCACAAATATTGAAGAAGGATTGCTTGATGCGCAGTTGATCAGAGTCGACATGGTAGATGATTACTATGATCAAATAATCCAGTTTTTTGTGACCAGAGTCAAGTCGGAAGATTTCACAACAAGCCAAAAGAAGCAGTTAGTAGTCAAGGCTTCAGATTTCCAATTGATTGTTGGACATCTATACAAACTTGGACCAAATGAGATTTTGAAGTGTTGTGTCCGATCGCATGAACAAGGGAATATTTTAGAGGAAGCACATTCAGGGGTCGCTAGTGGACACTATGGAGGTTGTGCTACTACAAGGAAGGTGCTTCGCGTAGGACTCTAGTGGCCTACTCTGCATAATGACATGATGGATTATGTTGATGAAATTTTCATTGATGCCAACATGGACTTGCAGTGGCCCCACAAGATGTCATTAATGCCACCAAGTCCCACCTGCACTGCCTTAACCCCTTACAAAGTAGGTTTTCACTTGCAGTGCCTTGGATCCCTTATAGAGTGGGTTTGTGCCTTGAACCACCTTGTACCCAGTTGGCAAGGTCTCGGTACCCACAAGGGTGGATCTGATGGTGTCATGGTACCCCAATAAAATACCTAGCACCCCCACAAGTGATATCTTGACCCCTAGAGGTCTCCTGGTGTGGTTGAAGCCCCTTGCTTGATGAAGAATCCCTGAAAAAGCTCTTGCACCCACACTTGACGGATTTATGGTTCTTGCACACTTGATGAAGAAGATGTGGTCCTTGATGACTTGATGAAGACCTAGATCCCTTTATGATGACCTTCATACCCTTAGTATGGTCATGGAGTCCACTACTCACACTTGACATTGTTAGATGGCATATTGATGGTGGGACCCTTAATGAAGCCCTTGTGGCTTGCCAAACCCTTGCCATTGATGATGATTTGTGAACAAGCCTAATGGCTTAATGAAGGACACGATGGCACCCACTTGTACAAACCCTAAGAATGACTTTTGAAGAAGTCATGGGTTAAAAACTATTAAGAAAATATATGCAACAAACTCTAAGTGTGGAGGACACCCTAACTTGGTGGAGTTGAATCACACCCTAAGGTTTAAACATGGCTTGTGAACTAGCTTTAAATAAAAACAAAAAACAAAAACAAAAATGACAAGTCGGCTCCAGAATAAATTAAAATTAAAATTTAAAAATTAATTTTTTTTTTGGAAAGTCGGCTCCATATTATTTTTTTGGGAAGCCACTATAAATACCCTATCGAATTTTTAGTTTTGGGAATGTAAAACTCATGGGATCTCCGAGGATTTTCAAATGACTGAGGCAGCGAAGGAGTAGTGACTGAGATTTTTGCAGAGAGCAGTGACTGATTTTTGCAGACCTAAATTTACAAAAAAGGAGGTTCTTTAGGGTTTGATTTTGGTTTGTATTTGCAGCAGTCAATGAAATTTGCAGCAACCTCCCAAATTTGTTGCAGCAGCATGCAAGTTCACTGAGAATTATACACAGTCTCAGAATTGTTGAAGGATAACACTCTTTTATTTATTTATTTATTTTTTACCAATTTGGAGAATGGTGTTGGAGGCTAAGGAGAACTCAGTAGCAACAGTCTCTTTTACTGTTTGCAGCAGCTCATGTATTCTTGTCAAATAGCAGACTCTGGTGGGAGCAGTAGTATAGGAAGACCATCCAAAATTTAGAGAAATTGCATAACTTTCTTTTGGTCAACAAATTGCAGCAATAGAATAAGCTTGTTGCCCTAGAAGGAGCAATTCGGTGAAAGTTGCAGCAATCAACAATTAGACACCTTTTGATGCAGACATTGTATGATGATTGGATAAGTATGTCCATCATGTCATGCTTGATAGAGATCCTCTTGGGCCTTATTCTTTACTTCCCTAGATGAACAGTCCCAGTCGTCATAGTGATCTGAGTTTTGCAAGTTGTTTAAATTTTATGATAATGGTGCAGATTTTTGCAGCAGTAGAATTTGTAGTGTTGGAAGCATTGAAAGGTAAGATAACTCATACTCCATAATGATGGATACATGACATTTAAAAACCTTGATGATTCACTTTATGATGATGCCCTAATTCCAATAAGTATAGTGAGATGTACAACCAATGATGTGGATACATGTATGATGATGATATTGATGAGGTATGTAAAACAATGATACACGAACATGTTCAGTATATAGCAGTAGACCTTGGCTAAGTCCAAACTAGAGTTTGATTCTTTTGGGTCTCAATTTTGTTTTCCTAGATGACCAGTCTTCTTGGTGAATTTTTTATGTTAATGGTGCATGTTGCATACATTGGTAAGTACACTATGATAAATGTACACTTATAGTGGCATCTATACACATAGGAAGTAAAAATTGTGAAAGGTAACCTCCAGCAGACAATGATGATTTACATTGTATGTTGATGATGCATATGATTCAGTGATAATGCAAACCCTATTATATGATGCACTGAATGTTGATAATGATGCATCCTAAAATGATAAACTAACATGATGCACAGTGATATCCACGCGGTGAGATGTACATATGTTGAAGCTTACATCTAAGTGAATGTTGTGATATGTACATTGATTATAGATGTGTGAAGACTTAATGTTGATAATGTATTGTACATGAGGCATCATTATTAACACATAATTTATGATGATGAAGTATGCAATGAGTTCTTGGACACTATAACACATACCCTATGTTGATGTAGCAGATCTTGAAGACTAGATGACTTGACAGACCTCATGATGATAATGAAGTGACATTTATACCTTCAGAAGTGTCACATGTATTGACCAGTGGTGCAGCGTCGATGAGCAGAGATTGACCAGCAGTAGAGCAGATTGATGAGCAACAGTGTTGATGAGCAGCAGTGTTGATGAGCATATTGGAAAACCTAAAATGATGTGGCAATAACTTCACTTGATAGTGATATGTGTGTGTGATGAGTATGATGAGGCAGTGAGTTGTAATTGTAAAAGTAAGCTTGTCTTGCTTTTGAGGTTAGGATACCTCAAACCCTTCTTGGCAGGGTCTACGAAAACTAGGCAGGGTCCTGGATGAAGAGTAGGTGCTCTTTGTATCAGTTGGTGCTGGTTTTACCTCACAGCTGTAGCCATTTCAAAACAAATACAAAAAGATTACAAAATCATATGGTGTTGTGTTCTCTTGTGCGATGGTTCTTGTTATGACTTCATGATTCAAATTCTTATGGATGTTTATGAAATGATTATGAAAATTGTATAATAATGCATTGATGAATTAGTTGTTGATTATTAAAATTGAAACAGTAATAAGCATTGCATACACAGATTCACCCCCCTCTCTGTGTGCCTGGTGTGTCTAACAGATTATGCATCAACTTGCGAGGTCTGTCAATGCACTGGAAAACCCTCGCAGAGGGATGAGATGTCACTAGTACCACAAGTAACTTTGCAACCTTTTGATGAATGGGTCATGGATTTTGTGGGTCCAATCAATCCACCTGGGAAGAAAACTGGTGCGCGGTACATTATCCCAATGACATACTACTTGACGAGGTGGGAAGAGGACGCACCAGTCGTAGATTGCGCCACCGCGATAGTAGCAAGATTCTTGTTTGACAATATTGTGACGCGGTTTGGATGTCCAAGGATATTGATGAGCATCCAGGGAATTCACTTCATCAACTGCACAGTAAGCTCGCTGACAGAGGAATTGCAAATACAGCACAAGAAAAGTACCCCATATCATCCATAGGCGAATGGAATAGTAGAATCTTATTTAAGATATTGGAGCATGCACTTACCAAGGTATGTAATGCTAACCGTGATGACTAGGACTTGAATATCCCAGCAGTGTTGTGGGCATATCGCACCACTTGCAAGAGGTTGATGGGGCAGACACCGTTCTAATTGGTATATGGATAAGAGGCAGTCATTCCTATGGAATACATTGTTCCTAGTCTGCGCATTGCAGCTGCGACGGGCATGGATAATGAAGCAACACTAGAGGAGTGTGTAGAGTAGTTGATGGAGCTTGAAGAAGACCGCTTTATAGCAGGGTTCCATCAACCTTTCGAGAAGGATCAACAGAAGGATTGGCATGATTGCCACATAAATAACAAATAGTTTTAGCAAGGAGATTTGGTATTGTTATACGATAGTAAGTTCATGAAGCATCCAGGTAAGTTACAGATGCATTGGTTAGGTCCATATCTTGTTAATTCCATTACCTCAAGAGGTGCAATTTAGCTGCAACAATTAGACTGTGCGACACTACCAAATCTAGTGAATGGTAGCAGGCTGAAGCCCTATAGGACATTCCCAGAATTGCACAGTGCATGAGGCACTGCAGCGAAAAAAAAGGGGGGGTAGGATGATGAATCAATGGAAGGAGCACCAAGAAGAGGTGGCTATGCAGGAATAGGAGTTAATAGCACAATTAGGAGGTCATGCTGCGATAGCTGCAGTGATACAAGGAAAAGTCACATCAGTAATAAATGAAGACAGTTAAAGTAGTTAACCGAAGGCCCTTGTAGAAGTGACGTGTAATGATGGTGGATCCAACTGTTGGGTTGGCAGAATTGGTGGAAGATTTGGGTAATTAATGAATGATTTGGTCATGACAATCAAATTGATGTCATAGTGATTAAGTGTGAGTTTATTTGGCGCTATAAGAGGAATCTTGATGCGGTCGAAAGACACCATTGTGCAGAGTTGAATTACATTGAGGTGAAGAGCTACCAAGTTTTCGAGCAAGCTCTTGAGAAAAGCTGAGAAGATTAAGGTAGTTTCTAAGTCCAGAGAGGGTGTGAGCTTATTATGAATTGAGGAGAATTGGTGCAGCATGCAAAGTAACCCAGACACCGTTGAGATTTCAAGTGAGTAAGATTCACAGCTCATACTAGTTGCAATTTAGGAAGAAGTCACCAGCATGGAAGCTGGCTTGTCGATGGTTCCAAAGGGGAAGAGGAAGGAGCGGAGGCCTATTTCTCCAGCACCATAGATGAAATGGACTAGAATGGCCACAAGGGAGAAGGAAGAAGACACAGCACAGACAGGGTCATCGAGCCCTAGAGTTGTGGAATCTGCTACTAGAGCAGGGGTGTCTGTCAAGGACATCCCTAGCTACATCCCTCCTAGTTGACTGGGTGTGCAGGCCAAGAATCCCACGAAGAATCAGAGATACCAGATCAGTTTGTCAGCGATACCACAAGGGATGGTATGCACTTCTAATATTAATCTTGCACTGATGCAAATGAAGTATGAAGACCACGGCCTGCTTGCATTTGAGGATGTCGCGAAAGAGCCGTATCGGCCAATCGTATCAGTAGATGCTGCCTCGATAGAGCGCATTCCGCATGACTTGGTGAGCGGACTAGACAAAGCTGCATTACTTGAGTTGATCAATATGCCACACTTTGGGCGGCCAACTGAAGCGAATGCGTGTGTGAAACAAATTTTGGTGTGTTTTCATGGTGGGTACTTATGGTTAGATGATCTAGTTGAAGTCACGGTGGGGTTGATTTCAGAGATAACGGGGCTACCCAAGGATGGGTCAAACCCCTCACAATATATCTGTGGAAAAGATAATGACAGGAATTTTGCAATGAATCTGAAGAACTACTATGCTCTAGAGCGCGACGGGAGGGCATACCGCATTGATAGAATCAATGATCGCATGGTACATATTGGTGCCAGGATTTTGGATAGTAAATTTGTAAGGAAGAAATGCCCAGTTCAATGTAATTTGGGGGTGGTTTCATGTGCTGAGTTGTGTCTGCAATGCATAAAAATGAATTGGTCCCTTTTTCTTCTGAACCAGTTAGTGGAGGACGCAGAGGCCGTGCAGGCGGGTGAAAGACCATTCACATACAGTTGGATCCTCATTTTGATTGCGCTAGTAGCTTGGATGGAACCAGATGATTACTAGGGGATGGACATCAAAGCAATAACGGTATGCAAGGGTGCGATATATCAAAATTTATGGTGGGTTAAAGAAGCAGAGAGAATGGTAGACTACTCGATCCAATTTTGGATCTACTGGGAAGCGCAGCAGGAGGCAGTGATAAAAGCTCCAAGAATGACGGCGAAAGCCACGAAAAAATATCAGAGGATTACACGTTTTTCAACTGGACCCCATACTATTTACATTTGAGCATGGTGAGACCCCGCTAAGAAATGGGTTCCAATGAGGTACAAGGTGGCTGGTGCAGAGCTGGAGGTAGTGATTAATGGTTGTCCTGTGGAGTGGAGAGAACCGGTCAGTATAGCAGAAGTCTCAACAAAAAATCCAACGAATGCACCTGAGAATCCCGTGCACAAAGATGGCCAACAATATGATGATGAATCATCGATAGAGACACGTACTGACCCAAAAGTGCAGTGCATGCTCCAGGAAATAAGAACAAAAATGCACATGGATCAGGCTACGAGCAACAACACCGTGTCAACAATGGAAGCACAACAAAACCGACTTGTCAAGGCTGTTAATGATGCGACTGATACAGTCGCAAAGGAAATGAAGAAATCATCATAGGAAGGATTCATTGAGGTAAGAGCTAAATTTGATTTTGTTTATAATTTCATTTTGAAAAGAGCATCAAAGAGCACAACTGTGCAGGAGTACACATCAATTAGCATCGAGCTATGGGACAGGAATGTTCAAATTCCCCTAACTGCGATTGACGTCAAACGGGAGGACTTGAATACCTCCCTGTAGAAGCTGCAGAACGTTGCATTGGATATCAACAGGTTATATACCCAGACTTTGATATACATGTAGCAAGTCATCAACCAAGAGTTGGTCGATAGGCAGAAGGATATGAGAAACCAATACCTTTCGTCGCATGAGAAAGAAGAACAAATGCAAAAATAGGTAGAAGAGTTGTGTCGTGCCAAGGAGAAGTCGACAGAAGACAAGGCAGAAGAGATAGAAGTACTGAAGAGAGCGCAAGAGGAATTGAAGATGAAAACTACATATGAGATCATAGAGTTGAATAAGGAAACCGATCATCTTGTTGTTGAGAAGGCACATCTTTTTTATAGCCGATTTGAATTGGAAGCATCAGTATCACATGCCTATCAGCATGTCTTAGAGAGCACCGCAGAGCTGGATGTGGTAGCAGAGCGAAGAAACTTGGATTTGGTATTGTGCAACTACATAACGAGACCATCATTTTGGAGGCTTTGATACACCCCACCATGCCACCAAAATAGATATCCGCGAGGAAGGGTGAGATAGCAGAGCTTGCAACAGAGCTGGATGAGTTAGAGAAGGACGCCCAAAAAGTGATAGATGCCACAACATAATTATGTGGTAGCATAGTATAGGATGAACAGGTGGAGAAACTAACTGCACAGTTACAAGACACAGATGGGCAATTGGAAAACCTGAAGACGTCGCTCAAAGGGATTCCATTTACGATGCAGATCACCAAGGCAGCGAAACTAAAGGAGATGAAGCAACAAGTTGCAAAGGCAAGAGAAAGGTAGCAACAACGTAGTGCATAGTTAGACGAGGTCCAAGAGATTGGAGCACAACTATCAATGAAAGCAGTCTCTGTGCTCCAGGAACCACAAGAATCTTCGAAAAACGTTGTTGCGAAGATGTTTGAGCACCTTGTCAACCATGATCTAAAGGTGAGCCAGGATATTACTGAACGGGCCAAGGCCCGGGTCAAAGCGATTACTCAACAGTTTGCATATTTCAAAGCCAAGATCGTTGAGTACGCCATCTCCAGCTAAGTGTGGCTCAAGGGAGAGACACGAGATTGTGTTGGGGGCCTGTTGGTAGGGATTTTGGACACACTAGTTACGCAGCATCATAGATGATGCGCAAGCTCAAAAGACACCATGCAAGAGAAAGATTGGCACGCAAGCAAAGAATAGAATATTTTCTATATTTTATGTCACCTTTTTGTACTTTGGACCATATTTTATGGGTATTGGTCATTATTTTGGAGAATCAGTTAGAATTTAGTTAGGAATTTGTCCAAGTGGACCATGAATGTAATGGCATAAGACTATAAATAGAAGTACAAGTACAAGTGTTAGAGGTGATGTATGTATGGATACCCATTGATACTGAGAGCTCTTGTTGAACTGTGAATTGTTTTGAATCTGTGGATTGTTGCGCAGAAGTAATATGATGAGACAAGAGTTGATCTGAATTGTTGTTCTTTTATCTTTTTAAGTCTTACTATTTCTGCAATCCAATGATGAATGATTACTGAATGTGCAACATGGATCTATGATGCGATGTTTTTTGCTTCTAAATGATGTTATTTTTCTAGATCTGTTTGTGCATAAGTATGCTACTAGGGTTATGAATGAATGATGCAACTTGTTATGCACAATGATGAATGGTCATGTTAATTGTTAAGTAAATGGTTATATCTATTAGATAAGTTGATGAATTTTTTATGCACATATTCCTCTTCTATTTTACCGAAACCTGGTTCTGATAGCTCTCCCTCGAACATCTCAGGTGAGACTTCATCTGCTTCGCGGGTGTTGCCGGGAAGGGTAAAACCTATTTGGGCTGGTGCTCAGGGAGATCACAGTGAGTTGAGCGTCGACAAAGTGAGAACCCCTGTTGACTGGTTTTGTTGGCAGGGTTGCACCAACAAATTTTCCTTTTAGTTTTGAAGCCCACAATCTTGACAATAGCATACCAATTTTGGGATGGATTTCAGCCACTACTACATCCATGACTATACTCTTGGCTGGAATCTGTGCAATTGTTACCACCATGTCTTTGATCAACCTTAAACATATTAACTTTCTAGAATCAAAATAATACAAGTCTTCATAAGTTCTTGTAATTTCCAATCCTAAACTCTCCACCACAACCCTTGGCATTAAAGTATGAGATGCACCAAACTCCAGCATAGCGTTGTGTAAAATCATATCATGAATATTCGAGCTTACGTAAAATGGTGGGATATCTTCCTTATATGTATCTTCAACTTAGTCCCAAGGACAATAATGTGAGCATCATCTGTTAATTATAAGGTATATGGCTAACAATCAGCTTCATTTTTTACCATCCTGGTTATTTTCTCTGTGTATTCATTATTCCTCAACAGCTCATTAAATGGGATGTAAATATTTATTTTAGACAGTTTGGATTGTAGATTGAAAGATGAATTTTCTCTATCCACATCAACTGCTATTGGTTGTCTAACTTATTTTGACATTTGTTTTTTATTTTTTGAAGTTTTATATACAATATTTTCTTTTTTCTTATCTTTTTCTTTTCTGTTTGTTTTTCTATATTTGGATGACTACAGGAAGGTTGATTTAAATTGGGTCTTCCTTTATTCATGACTACATCTCTACTTCTCAGCTTTAATTTATTTTGGAAATCATCAATGGCATTTTGATAACCCTTTTGATATTGTTCTGATTCTATCTCAAATGCATTACATCCATCCTCTTGAGAAAACAGATTGTGCTCTTCTTCAATGAGATAAACCTCAGAATCCAGATCATCAAAGTCATTGATTGTCCGTTGGGTCATTTTATTCCTACTCATCAACATAATTTTCAGGGAACGGAGGCCTTATATGTTGGTCTTCAGTATTTCTTGGATTCCTTTGGCCTCTTTGCCTAATTTGACTGGGAGGAGGAGGTGGTCGTCTGAAGTTTGGATTTCTTATTTGGGGTTTGAGTTGTTCTCTATTAGGTGGTATCTTATATAATTCCAACATGTCCATTAACCTCTCCATTTCTTCATCATTATGTCAAACTTGGCATCATTTGAAGAAGAGGAAGTGGATGGTTGGATTTTTTCCTCTATCCAATTCCATCCTCTGTTTCATCATCCCTGAAGCCATCAACTTTGGCCTCTATTTCCAAATCATCTTTAAACATTGAAGGAATATTTTCATATTTTATTTCTCTTAGTAATAGGGTAAATTCACTCTCAAAATGATCTGAATAATGTAGTTTAGCAACACCTACTAAGGGTTTAATATATGTTGTAATATAATTATACACCCGCATGAATCTACTAGAAAACTCATGTACTGAATCAAATTTCCCCTTCTTTAGATTATTATACTAGGATAGAAATTGTAAGGGACTCTTCTTGTCTTCCCACCTATCTAATAACAGAGTTTGGAAAGCTTCAAATGTGGTATAGATCTTGCAGACAAATCCTTGAACCACCTTTTTCTCTCTCGAAGTAGACTTTGTACAAATAATCTCATCTTGGCATCATCATAGTCAACCTCTTACAGATCAATAAAGTATTCAAACCTATCCATGTTTTATCTATCTGTAAAGTTCCCTTCCCCATCAAATAAAGATATTCTCTATGAATAGTTATGGGGAAACTCATGTAGCGTAGCAGGCGGAGCCAAAGGACAAAATCTGGCTTCCATGGGTCTAGGAGGGTTTTGAACAGCAAGAGGACTTTAAACATGTATGAGGCTAGAAATTTTGGATCAGAGGGTTAGCCTCTTCTGCTTTTACAATATGTTGGAGGTTATGCCAAACTGAGTCTAATAAATATAATTGAAGCATGTTTGGATTGATTTCAACTTGTTCCAAATCTGATTCTTATTTTGATCTTAACAGAGACCTTTCAAAGTTTGTTTACACATCCAAATATTGAAAACTAAAATATTCTTCTTGATTTTGAAAAAATGACCTTTCAATATGAGAAGTACATATTTGTTCTTTACCACATCTACGCATGATCAAGCTTTCTAGGTTTTCCACACTATATAATATTTTAGAATCAGGATTACCTCTAGTATGTGCCCTCCTGGAAGCCAGGATGTCTTCTTCTAAAAATATTCTTTAAAATTAACGTGGAGTTGCCAGGGAAAATGCACAACCGACCTTCATGCAAGAAATTTTGGTTGCCCACATATATTATGTCTTCTTAAATAACTTTTTCATTCTCCTAGAGCATATTTGAACTCTCGTTCCCTGGCAACAACGCCAAGATGTTAGCACTCAGAATTTACCCCTGATTGTGAAAGGATGACCCCAAGGTAACCACAGAACCAAGCTTTAGGAAGAAAGTTGGATTCTTTTTTTTCGGAGAGGGATCTCTCAATATTTATCTCACAAGCCAGATATGTTTAAAAAGAAACAAAATTTAATATTCATTGTGGTTGAAACAAGTGCTCATTGGGCATGGAGTCGTATTGGACAATAAACATTTAGAGTGTTATTTCAAAGGAACTTTAACAGAGGATAGGTAGCTACTTCTTCACAATCAAAAAGCTTGTTGTATGGTGAAATAGAAGAAATTAGAAACAATCCATCAATCTGGGCATCTATCAAGGATGAATCCACTATTAACTTTAGAATAAATGTTTTCTGAATGCTTAAAAGCAATGAAACAGAGCATATGGATATGAATTTTGAATCATTATAAACTAATTTAAACATCAAAAAGATAACATAGTGGAATTTTTTAACAAGAAATGCATACACATACAAAGAAAGGAAATACATACTAAAAATATAATAACACGGGAATCTCTGTCAAAATGCCTGCTCGGCTCTGCAATTTTATTAATCTTTGGATTGTTGTTACAATACAAAATCTCTCACGGGTTCCAACCCTTGTTACAATGTAAAAAAACTTGCTTAAATACAAAATTATGCTCCATGAGCTGATAACCAAATCTATACTAAAAATAAGAAAATAACTGCCTTTTTACATCTATCATTTGGCTCTCTAAATAATAATTGCTCAAGAATTAAACTATAATTTGTTAACTAACTAATCTTCAATAGTCTTTAACAAGTCTTCATCCGTGCAACATGTACTTAGTTTTCCCATATTTTTCAACTGTCTTCCATTGATCAACGGTTAGTAGATCAAGGTTAGCCATTTCCTTTTCCAACACAGAAACATCCTTACTAAATGAGATTGGAATCTGAAATGCTTTGTACTGTGGAAATTCACTAGTTGAGAGTGAATTCTCTCAGCTAGGAATTCACCAAACTTAAGGAAGACTAAATGGGAGGATTGGGGCTCAGGTTGATTAGTACTAACTCTGAAAAGAAGACTCATTAACAGTTGAGTGACATAATTATTAGTATACAAACCAAAAAACTAACTCATTAATGAAATGACTAGTTTATTATCTTCATTAAATAAATTGGTATCTACATGGAAGGCTTGATTTTGTACGGATAGATCTGGTTTTAAATAGGTAGTGAAAAACGATTGTTTTGTTCAAGGGTTGCTTCACGGACTGACTGGACCAGGTTTTCTTCATTGAAGTATTCATATTTTTCAGTGAATGTGGAAGAAACTGCAAGGGAATCATAGACGATTAATGGGTTTACAGGACACAAAATTTTAGTCTTAGCCGCATCCATAATTAATCTCTCGGAAAAGGAATAATTAGAAGCGTGCCAGTCAATGAAACCATGAAAAATTAGGGTTTTCTCTAGATAGAAAAAATGAAAATAGGACCTATAAAAACCATGTATGTCCTTATCCTGATCTTTAAATGTTTTCAACTTAGTTTGCAACTAGTTAATGGAACTAAATGATAATAGGGTATCAAAAAATTTACTATACATGTATGTTGATGTATTTGTAACTTTGGAATGTATTCACTTGTATATCTTATGTATTGTACCCCAATGTTTATTCCGGGAAGTATCTATAATGTAATTGAGTCATTTCATGCCTTGAGGTTCCGATCGGGAGATGTAATTGAGTCATGTCATGCCCCGATGTTCCGATCGGGAGATTCAATAATGTAAACAAGTCATGTAAAGTCATTGAGGTTAACCCTCCACTATAATTCGGGGCAATAGTCCCCACAATTGAGTCAAGTTTAACCCTCCTTGTTGATCGGAGGGAAAAGTCCCCACAGTTGTGGGGCACTAGGGTTATTAGACTCTCCTAGAGAAGTCGACCCTGGTAAGTAATTGTTAAGGGAGGCCAACTTGTTGGAGTGGACATAAAGTGAACGAAAGAATATAAATAGAAGTGAGGCTCTCCTCATTTCTACACATCTTACACACACTCACTCACTGGGGTGCATGAGTGAGAGAGGAGAAGCTCTCTGAATTGAGAGAGAGAGAACAGTTGTTAGAGATCATATTTTCAGTCTTTGGGTTTTACTGCTGCCATTGGTGCTCATTATATCTCTGAGGAAGTTGTGGGGTTTTCTCTTTTATGGTTTCCTAGAGGAAAAATTATTTGTGTCTCTTGTCTCTTGTGTTTATTGTTGTGCATGTTATTCTCTCAAATGAGATCCTAAGATCACATTGCTTAAATGATAAAAATATAACATGGTATCAGAGCTAATCTGATAACAAGACACTGTGCAGCTACAGAAGCTAGGGATTCTTAATTTTTGGGTCTCTCTCCACAATCCATCAGTAAAAGGATTTTAGGCTAACTCTCCATTGAAGGGTGCATCTTTCTATCGAAGCGAATTTGATTCTGGGCATTTTTCAGTTTTTGTTGTGGGAAATTAGGGCTTTTCACAGAAGAAGAATTTTTGAGTGAGCCTGGCATAGGATTACCCTCCTCATAAAAATCTAAGTTTAGAGACCTAGGTCGATATTTTTGGTTGAGTGAAACTCCAAGAAATTCAAACCCTAGTTTGACCCCAGGACTGAAAAACCATAAAATACGGAAACCGATAGTTTTGGTAGATTCGCTATATCTCGAGATTGGAGATGGTTCAAGTACCGAAACTTTCACAGGGAGAATATAAATTCCTGACGTACACTGTATCCAATTTTTAGCCTCATATTATTTATATTATAGGAGATATGATTCCTCCAATTTAGGGTTCCAGCCTCTCCCAGGATTCCTCCCCAAACAGGACACCTGGGGAGAATTGTTATATCTCGGGATACTAAGGTCCAAATGAAATTTATTAAGATATTCCCTAAATGACACGGACTGTAATTTCTGTGATAAAATTTTTAGACCTCGAAGATGAAACAGTGACACGTGGAAGTCCGTAAATCTTTGCTATGTTGAACGGTCCTCAAACAGGTCACCTTGGGAAAATGCTCATAAGTCCTAATTGGTGATACCAATTCTAATGAAACCTGTGGTTTTGGAACAAGGACATATGAGGATATCTCACTACGAATTTTCAGACACATAGGAGCATTAATTTTGGAGATACAATAGAAACAGTATCAGGAATTTCTGGAGAAGAAATTGGTAAACTAGGGCTTCCTGTTCCACGAGATTCCCTCCATTGTTTTCAAAAAATGAGTACATTGGATAGCTCACCTTGAATAATTATATCTTTATATCCAATCATATCTAAAATATTTCAAGTTTTGGAAATTAGGGTTTCTCTAACAAACCCTAGATCAGCTAGCTCCGGAACCCTAGACGATGGAGAAGCCCTAAATGGCTTGGAGAAGCATTAATGACCCATTCTGTGGTCATTTATGCTTTGATGGTGTCATGGTACCCCAAAAGAAGGCCCATCTACCCCACAGGTTATATCTTAACCCTTGGAAGTCTCCTAAGGGGGTTGAGGTGGTTGAAGAAGACCAAGAAGGCCTTAAAGAAGCCTTTGGACCCACACACACTAGATGGTTTAATGGTCTTGAAAAAATGAAGATGATGTGGTCATTTTGGGTCATGGAACCCTTGGGGATGGTCCTAGGGCATAAGGAAAACCTTGCACCCACATCCATGGTGGTATGATGGTTCGTGGACATTACATGATCATGCTAAAGCCTAAATATATTTGTGTGCTTGAGATTGGAAGCAATTGTGATGGGCACTTGAACACGCTTGGTGTTGATATTTGATATTTGGTCTTCGTGCTCTTGTCCTTCACGTGGAACCCCACTAAGAGCTATGGCGGTGGTAATGTGACAAAGAAGAATTATCTTGTTAAAGGTGATGAGAAGCTTGATTAATCGATCTGCTAAAAGATGATTTTAATTAAGGTTAAAACCAAATGCAAAGTCGGTCCAATGGATGAAGAAGGGACCTAAAGACAGGTCGGCCAAATTGATTTGGAACTAAACAAATAAAAATTAAAATAATTAAAATATAATATGTGAATAGGTCGGCTCCAAATATATAAAAATTAAATTTATTTTTTATGATAGGTCGGCCTTAAAAAAAAAACATATGGAAAACGAGTATAAATACATGTGAAGACTTATTCATTTGCAGATGAATTTTGGGAGTTAGAAGAGCTCTGATTTTTGGGAGTTTTAGTCCACACTCTGTGGCAGCTGCAACAGATGATGACTGTGATAATTTTAAGGGTGAAATGAGCTTGGTGGAGATTGAACTGAAGTTTTGTTTTGGTACTGTTTGCAGCAGTCCTTTCTCCCTTTTCCAGCAGCAGCCAATGTTGAATTTTTGCATGCAAACGTACCCGAGTTTTTGCAGACTAAGGCCAAGTTGTAACAACAATTTTTAATTTGTTTTGATGGCTGACTACTGAGGAGCATTCCTGAATTGCCTGACTGTTAAACTGAGGTTTTTTTGCAGCAGCAGAGGAGCAGTGACTGCAACTTTTGCAGACCTGAAATTGCAGAGAAAAGTGGCAGTAGCAATTGACTTTTTTGGAGACTTGTCCACAGTCTTTAAGCCAAAGTTTTCAGCAGTCCTTTTTCTTCCCTTTTTGAGCAGCAGCTGTGGATTTTCGGATGGGCAGAAAACTTGCTAGATTAACTTTGTGTGAGCAGTCAAACTTTTGGCAATAGTCAAAATTCTTGGTGGATTTGTATGGGCAGCAAAGGACCCTATTATAGTGACTGTTTTGGTGAAGGAACAGAAGCCCTAAATTCTTTAAGGACTGAGATTTGTTTTTGTGTGTTTTTTTGGTGAAGATGCTACTGAGGGTTTCGGTGGCCTTATGACTGAAATTAGAACAGCGGGAGCAGTCAAATTCACGGTGGAGCAACAGACAAGCAGACACTAACTTAGTAGCAACAAATTTGTGTTTTATGTCTTCATAAGAAGCAGAAACAGACCCGAACTCCTAGCAGCCAAATGACTGATATTTTTGTCGAAGGAACAGTTGGTTTTTATAGACATATTTAAGGCTTGCAATAGCAGAACCATTGTGTGTCTTTATCTATGCAAAAAACCAACATTGAGGTGAGAGAAGGGCTTGCTGACTGAAGCAGTCATCTGAGAAAATTTGGAGGACCAAGTTTCAGGAGCAGAGTGTTCTTTGAAGTTTGTTTTTGCTAAATTATTGCAGCAGTTATCTCTTGAAGCCAAGTGAACAAGGTTTTGATGATGCCCTAGTAGTAAAGGTATGTTAGTGATGATTATTATGCCCTAGTTCTAGTTGCACAAACAGTGATGAAGTGGCATATGTGTGATATGCATATCCAGCCAAGTATATTTACAGTAGCAGAGATCTAAAGATGCATTGGCTTCTTCTTGTTTTTGAAGTTGGTTGGAAATTTCTTACCCTACAAAGTCCCATCTTGGACTATCTTGGTTCTCTAATTATACAAGCAGAAGCATAGATCCAAACTTGATTTGATGATGAAATCTTCAACAGTAATCTTACTAGGGTTCTATACAGTCATAGACTATCCACATATAATCAGCATGACTTGAACAAGTATAGACCCTTAACGTTATGAGAAGCCTTCTACAACAAAGTCTTGTACACAACCTATGAAAGAATGAAGTATGATGAACTGGTTCAGACTTTGAATGCAGATACATTGAGTAAGGATGATGCCCTAGTCATGAACTGACTTGTTCTCAGCAGTACTAAGTTTGGTTTGAAGGTCATATTCAACATCAGTTACAGCCCAAGTTTGAAGAGTGGCATACATAGCCTGATATGAAACTGATCAGTGGAAAGCACAATGCAAGGCTGATGCCCAATCAAAGATCGTGAAGACTTGAGCAGACCTTGAGAGCAGACTTTGTTGAAGTGATAAGTGATGAGTCATGACACTAATACACATCCCAAGCATGAATTCTAAAAGTTTCAATATGCATAGCTTATGAGAGTTCAAGCACACACATAGTCAACCCGTTGATGAACTGTGAGGATCATGATGAAGCAAAGTTGAGGTTGACAACCTGGATCATGACAAGTTTGACTGTCCTGAAGAAGTTGACACACTTTGCAAAGTGTCACACTGTCTTCTTCTGGCTGTTGGTGATTGGCATGAGCAGCACATGAGCAGATCTTTTGTTCATTGGCATGGTCAGAGTATGACTAGATTCTTGAGCAGCAATTGATATGAAAATTATTAACACTACAGGCTGCCATTTATTCCTGGTTGTCTATCAATCATTTCCAGCCCTGTAAAAGGTCTATATTTGCTTGGGGATAAAGTACACCAGTCTCGAATTGACCTTACAGCAGTTACATCATCTTTATGTGACAGCTTGATAGTGACATACATTGACTTGACAAGATAGTGACAGCCATTCATATGACAGTGACAGCAGTCTGATATGATATGACAAATGATAGTGACAGGTTGATGACATTGACAGTGCTTACACAGTGAGATGTTTGACAGATTGAATTTGACATGTGGATTGATGAGGCTTCTTGAGCAGAGATTAATGAGCAGAGACTGACCAGAGATTCATGAGTAGCAATGAAGAATGATGATCAAAGAAAAGGATGAGCATGAGCAGAGATAGTTGGCAGCAGATTGAAGAGATAGGTGATGTTGATTTGATTGATGAAATGATGTGACAGTGAACTTTAATTGTAAAAGCAATCTTGTCTTGCTTTTGAGGTTAGGATGCCTCAAACCCTTCTTAGTGTTGATGTATATGTAACTTCGGAATGTATTCTTCTATGTATCTTATGTATTGTAACCCGATGTTTATTCCGAAATGTTTCTATTATGTATTTGAGTCATGTTTTCATGCCCCGATGTTTTGATCGGGAGGATTAATAATGTAAACAAGTCTTGTCAAGTCATTGTGTAAGTCCCCTCAGTTTCGAGGCACTTGAGTTATTATATGCTCATTAAGATGTAGGCTCGGGTAAGTAATTGTTAAGTTGGGCCGACATGATTGAGTGCACTTCAAGTGAACGGAAGAATATAAATAGAGAGTGAGACTCTCTATTTATTATACACATCATTCACTCATTCAAGTGTGGCACACTAGTGAAGAAGGAAATACTGGGACTAGACAGAAGAAGAAGACTACTGCTATTTTGGGAGATCTCTTACTATTTTGGTGCTGATTCTATCTCTAAGGAAGTTGCGGGGTTTTCTCCTTTATGGTTTCCCCGAGGAAAACTCTTTGTGTCTCTTGTCTCTTGTGATGTGCTTATGTTTTATTGCTGTGCTTGTTATTCTCTCAGTGAAAAGATCCTAAGATCATAATGCTAGATTATTTGATGAAAAACTAACATGGTATCAGAGCTAACCTGAGAAGAAGACATTGTGCAGTTGTAGAAGCTAGGGCTTCTTACTTTTTGGGTCTCTCTCCACAATACATCAGCAAAAGTATGCTAGGATGACTCTCCTTTGAAGGGTGCATCTTTCTGTTGAAGCGGAGTTCGATTTTGAGCATTTTCAGTTTTCGATGTGAAAATTAGGGCTTTGTACAGAAGAGGAATTTTTTAGTGATACCAGCATAGGATTTTTCTCCTCATCAAAACAGAAGTTTAGAGACCTGGATCAAGAAATTTGGTTGGGTGAAACTCTGGGAAAGTCAAACCCTAGTTTGACCCCGAGCTAGGAAAAACCCTAAATACTAAAACTAATAAGTTTTGGTACAGTCGCTATATTCTGAGTTTAGCAAAGTCTCAGAAGCTAAAACTTGCAGGGGATGAAGATAAAATCTTGATGAACACTATGTCCAAATATCAGCCTCCGATTCGCTATATTCTTGGAGATATGATCCCTCCACGTTAGGGTTCCAACCTTTTCCAGAATTCATCCTTAAACAGGACACCTGGGGAGAATTGAAATATCTTGGGCTACAGAGGTCCAAATGGAATTCCTAAAGATTTTCTAGAAAGGGCACAGACTTTAATTTTGGTGAACCAAAAATCAGACTCGGAAGATGAACCAGTGACACGTGGCATGCCGTACAACTTCGTTGTTCTAAACAGTCCTGTAACAGGTCACCTTGGGAAAAGGATCATAAATCCCAAATGATGAATCTAATTCTGATGAAACCTATGGTGTTAGATCAGGTACATGCGATATTACCTCAGTACAAAATTTTATACATATAGGATCATTAATTTTGGAGATATCACAGAAACAGTAGCAGGCATTTCTGCAGAAGAAATTGGAAATCTAGGGCTTCCTGTTCCGGGAGCTTCCCTCCACTGTTTTCAGAAATGGAGTACATTAGACAGCTCCATTTGAAGAGATCTATCTGTTTATCCAATCAGTTCTAAAATATTCAAAGTTTTGAAAATTAGGGTTTATGTGGCAAACCCTAGATCAGCCAGCTCCGGAACCAAGACGGACACTTCAAATCGGTAAGATCTAATCCTTTGCTATTTTCATTTGAGGTTCTCATTTCAAAGTGATCTATCACAATAGCTTGATGATAAGCTTAGTGAAGCTAAAAACTTCCAAGCCTAGAAGTATATGATCTCTTTGAAGAAAATGGATTGGACACCTACATGAGTATGGAGGTTCCAGTTTCAGAGGGAGATGAGGCTAGAAGCCTTTCACAAAAAGAACTTGGTCAAGGCCAAGAAGATCATGGTTGATTCAGTCACGGATCAACTTGTACCACAAGTGTCTTCCTTAAAGACACTGAAGATGTTTGATTCCTTGACCAAGCTATTTGAAGGGAAGAACAGAAATCAGAACATGACCTTAAGAAACCAGTTGAAGAATGTGAAGATCCAGAATGCAGAGACCATGCAGTCATAAGAGTCTCTCAAATCAAAGAACAACTTGAAGCGGTAAAAGAAAAAGTGAAGAATGCAGAAGTGGTGATGGCCACCTTGAATGGCCTCCCAGGATCGTGGAATTCATTCATGTGAGGAATGTGTGCTAAAAGGAAGTGATTACTTTCAATAGACTCTAGAAAGAGAACTCACAAAAAGAAGAAGCTCGAGAAGAGAAGGTGGGAGCAACTGAAGATCAAGCTCTTACCATCCAAAGGAGATCCCTCAAGCGATGAGGAATATGAAGAAGCTCAACTCATAAGAAGAGAAGAGAAGATGAGAGAAACTGAATAACAAGCTCTTACCATCCAAAGAAGATCCCTCAAGCAATGAGGAATATGAAGAACTCAACTCTTGAAGAACTTCTTATCCACCTTAGCTTTTGGATAAGAAATGATGCTATTATGAATGAAGAAGACGATGAAGCTGAAGGCTCAAGAAGGAATCTACCCACGAAACAAATAAAGATAAGTATTCAATTGTCATTTCATGATATTGTTTTGTTATGCATTTGTTTATATTCAGTTGATGTATCATGCATTATAGGATGTTTGCATTAATGACAGTATACTACTGATATGCATGTGATAGGTAAGTAGCTCATGGTGCTATACAAATTCTCCATTGCTACTTATCTAGAATGAAACCTCTTTGCTGACATATTGGATTAGTGCACAATCTCAATGTTGTCTTGGTAGAGATGGAAGGCATCTAGAAAGTTTCAGTGAGATATGGATGAATGTTGTATTGGCTAAAGTAGTTGCATGATCATATATTTATACATAAGAATTTGCCAATATGAATATTCCTTATGAAATGTTTCTAACCATACAATTGTATTTGACTTGTAGGAAACATCGCATACATAATCGCCTACAAGCAAAGAAGAATGAATACTTGTTCCGAAGAACAAGTGACGACAGTTCAAAGACAAAGAATAATATGACGAGTGCAGTGACATCATTGATGCAGAACCTTCCAGCCACCAAGAAGAAAGGGAAGACCAGTTCAAGAAGAATGATGTCTGGGTGCAGTATCGAGACCTGAAGAGAATTTCATAGTTCCATCATGCAGTAGATGGAAACATCGTGGGATACAAAGCAAGATTCGTAGCACGAGGCTTCTCACGAAAAGAGGGCCTAGACTATGAAGAGACATTTGCAGCCAGTAAGAGTTTAAACACATACATGATGAGCCTGATGAAGATATTAACCTTTGCTACAAGGTTGAAGATGTAAGTCTATACACTAGATGGTCACATAGAATATTAGTAGCATAGGAAGCTACTTGTCACTCTAGTACAGAATGTTTTCAGTGCATAGAGCACAGAAGACAGAGGGAGTATGATGCTCCGCTTCAGAGGGAGTGACTACAGAATATATTGAGGTTCAACATGGTATGACAGGATGGGCAGATTACTGATGACTCTAGGATTTACTAAGAGTAAAGTGGATCCCAACCTTTGCTTCAAGGTTGAAGGCGAAAGACCAGTGATGTTCTTGTTATGTGTCGATGCACTATTTTTCTAGGCATGGAGGTGTGGCAGAGTGCGGATGGAATCTTCCTTGGACAAGGGAAGTATGCAGTAGAGATCCTGAAGAGGTTTGGGATGATGGATTGCATGACCACACCTATGGCATCGAACCTGAAGCCATTGGGTGATGCTTCATCAGGGTCGGTTGATGCTACGATGTATCGTCAGATGATTGGGTCATTGATGTACCTGACAAACACGAGACCAGACATTTTCTTTGCTGTGAACACCTTGAGCCAGTACCTGACAGATCCGAGAAGTGTTCACTTGACAGCTGCAAATCATATTCTGAGGTACTTGAAGGGTACAATTGATTATGGGCTCAAGTACGATGTGAATCAGAATATTAACCTGGAGGGTTATGTTGCTTCAAATTGGGCAGGCAGTGCCGTCTACAGGAAGAGTACTTCGGGATGTTGCTTCAGTATGGGATCAAGTGTGATCTCTTGGTTTAGCAGGAAGCAATCCTGTGTGGCACTAAGTACAGCTGAAGTAGAGTATGTCGCAGTTTGTTCAGCTAGTTGTGAGCCAGTATGGTTGCGGAAGCTACTGTCTGATATATTTTATCTCTAGTTGGATGCTACTTGTATACATTGTGACAACCAGAGTTGCGTGAAGTTGTCAGAGAATCCAGTGTTCCATGACAAGTCGAAGCATATCGAGATCAAGTATCACTATATGAGGGATATGGTGCAGAGAGGAGCAGTGAAGCTCCTGTATGTTGCGACGGAGGAACAGATAGCTGATGTATTGACGAAGCCATTGGCTAGGCTGAAGTTCGAGTACTTCAGAGAGAGACTTGGTGTTCTCTAGATCGAGGCTTCCTCCCAGAGAAAGTGATGAGACCCATAGCCATTCTGACATGGTGAGAGGATTGGTTCCTTCCATGGTCAGATGTAAGGGCTGAGCCATTCTGTCATGGTGAGAGGATTTAGTTCCTTCCATGTCAGATATGAGTGCTAGAGATCCATATCCATTCTGACGAGTAGGTCAGATGTAAGGGCTGAGCCATTCTGTCATGGAAAGAGGATTTAGTTCCTTCCATGTCAGATGTGAGTGCTGGCCATTATGTCGAATAGGACATATGTAAGGGCTACCGCCATTCTGATGAGCAGGTTAGATGTAAGGGCAGAGCCATTCTGTTCATGGCTAAAGGATTTAGTTCCTTCCATGTCAGATGTGAGTGCTGGCCATTATGTCAAGTAGGACATATGTAAGGGATACTGCCATTCTGACGAGCAGGTCAGATGTAAGGGCAGATCCATTCTGTTCATGGCTAAAGGATTTAGTTCCTTCCATGTCAGATGTGAGTGCTAGCCATTATGTCGAGTAGGACATATGTAAGGGTTACCTCCATTCTGACGAGCAGGTCAGATGTAAGGGCAGAGCCATTCTGTTCATGGCTAAAGGATTTAGCTCCTTCCATGTCAGATGTGAGTGCTGGCCATTCTGTCGAGTAGGACAGATGTAAGGGCTACTGCCGCTCTCCGGGAGAGTGGAGGCACCTGGTCCGTTACCAGGTAGCTCAGTCTGGGACTGGGGGCCATTCTGAC
Source organism: Pseudotsuga menziesii (assembly GCA_001517045.1). NCBI lineage: Eukaryota > Viridiplantae > Streptophyta > Pinopsida > Pinales > Pinaceae > Pseudotsuga > Pseudotsuga menziesii. Next base: position 563,812 of record LPNX010265182.1, read on the forward strand.
GAGGGTGTAGGATTCAGTTCCTACCAGGTCAGATGTCAGTGCATGCCCTTCTGACGAGTAGGTTAGATGTAAGTGCTGAAATCTCTCATCGTTGTGATAGGATGTGTTCCTGTCTGGATGGGAGTCTTCCATCACTGTGATAGGATGTGTTCCTGTCTGGATGGATGTGCCTTTCTGACGGTAGGTCAAATGTAAGTGCTGAAATATCTCATCACTATGATAGGATGTGTTCTTGTCTAGATGGGAGTCTTCCATCACTGTGATAGGATGTGTTCTTGTCTGGATGGATGTGCCTTTCTGACGAGTAGGTCAGATGTAAGTGCTAAGCCTTTTCACAGATGTTAGTGATGTGACGTCCTATCATGCTGGTGAATGTGAGTGCTGGGCCTTTCTGATGTGACTATAGGATTGGTTCCTATATGATCAGATGTAAGTGTTGGGCGTGCCTTTCTGACGAGCAGGTTAGATGTAAGTGCTGGGCGTGCCTTTCTGATGAGCAGGTCAGATGTAAGTGCTGGGCGAAGACCTACATGATGACTAGGCCTACAACCAGCATGAAAAAGGGCTGGCTCTGTAGAACTTCCTATGATGAGAAGAATCATGAGATAGCACCAGTGTTGATCCAGATCGAGTGATGATCCAGATCCAATAATGATGATCCAGCAGTAATGATTCAGATCGAGTGATGATCCATATCCAGTCCAGTGATGATGATCCAGATCGAGAGATGATCCAGATCTAGTGATGATGTTCGATGATGATCCAGATCGAGAGATGATCCAGATCCAGTGATGATGTTTGATGATGATCTAGATCGAGAGATGATCTAGATCCAGTGATGATGTTCCATGATGATCCATATCGAGAGATGATCCAGATCCAGTGATGATGTTCCATGATGATCCAGATCGAGAGATGATCCAGATCCAGTGATGATGTTCCATGATGATCCAAATCGAGAGATGATCTAGATCCGATGATGACTTGAAGATGAAGATGACTTGAAGACGAAGATGACTTGAAGACGAGATGATCCAGCTGATACAGAGAAGAAGACCAGTGCTGAAAATTGTGTCGAAAGAATACCTTCCTAGTTAAGAGGGAGTGTTGATGTATATGTAACTTCGGAATGTATTATTCTATGTATCTTATGTATTGTAACCCGATGTTTAATCCGGGATGTTTCTATTATGTATTTGAGTCATGTTGTCATGCCCCGATGTTCCGATCAGGAGGATTAATAATGTAAACAAGTCTTGTCAAGTCATTGTGTAAGTCCCCTCAGTTTTGGGGCACTTGAGTTATTATAAACTCATTAAGGTGTAGGCTCGAGTAAGTAATTGTTAAGTTGGGCCGACAAGTGCACTTCAAGTGAACGGAAGAATATAAATAGAGAGTGAGACTCTCTATTTATTATACACGTCATTCACTCACTCAAGTGTGGCGCACTAGTGAAGAAGGAAATACTAGGACTAGACAGAAGAAGAAGACTACTACTGTTTTGGGAGATCTCTTACTGTTTTGGTGCTGATTCTATCTCTAAGGAAGTTGGGAGGTTTTCTCCTTTATGGTTTCCCCGAGGAAAACTCTTTGTGTCTCTTGTCTCTTGTGATGTGCTTATGTTTTATTGTTGTGCTTGTTATTCTCTCAGTGAAAAGATCCTAAGATCATAATGCTATCTTATTTGATGAAAAACTAACACTTAGCAGGGTCTAAGAAAACCAGGCAGGGTCCTGGATGCAGAGTAGGTGCTCTTCATATTAGTAGGTGCTGATTTTACCTCACGGTTGTAGCCGAACCAAAACTAATATAAAAAGATTACAAATTTATATGGTGTTGTGTTCTTTTGTGTTATGGTTCTTGAAGATTCAAATGCTTATGATATGTTTATGAAATGATTATGAGATTGGTAGAATGATGAATTGGTAGTTAATTGTGACAAGCTAAGAAAAGTTTTAAAATTGGCTTCACACTGATTCACCCCCCCTCTCAGTGTCGAACAGAAAGCCTATAGAGGATGACAAGCTCACAGATGGGTGCGAGAAGAACGCTTTCAAAGATAGAGGATCTTCGTATCCAGTGACCCTAGATGGATACATAGAATATTAGTAGCAGAGGAAGCTACTTGTCACTCCAGTACAGAATGTTTCAATGCATAGAGTACGAAAGGTAGAGGGAGAATGATGCTCCACTTCAGAGGGAGTGACTACAGAAGATCTTGAGGTTCAACATGGTACGACAGGATGGACAAATTACTGATGACTCTAGGATTTAGTGAGAGTAAAGTAGATTGCAAACTTTACTTCAAGGTTGAAGGTGGAAGACTAGTGAGGTTGTTATATGTTAATGACTTGTTCCTGACAGAAAAGAGGAACTCATTAAAGTTGCAAGAAGGAGACTTGTTGTCGAGTTTGAGATGGACTTGGATATGATGCACTACTTTATAGGCATGGAGGTGTGGAAGAATGCAGATGGAATCTCCCTGGGACAAGGGAAGTATGTAGTAGAGATCCTAAAGAGGTTCAGAATGATGGACTACAAGGCCATGACCACACCTATGGCATCGAACTTGAAGCTATTGAGTGTTGCTTCAGATTGGGTCCTTGATGTACCTGACAAACACGAGACTAGATATTTGCTTTGCGATGAACACCTTGAGCTAGTTTCTGATAGATCCTAAACATGTTCACCTGATTGTTGTAAAGCATATTCAGAGGTACCTGAAGGTTAGGATTGATTATGGGTTCAAGTATGATGTGAATCAAAAGTTTAACCTGGAGGGTTATGTTGATTCGGATTGGGCAGGCAGTGTTGCTGATAGAAAGAGCACCTCGAGGTGCTTCTTCAGTATGGGATCAGGTGTGATCTCTTGGTTTAGCAGGAATCAATTCTGCGTAGCACTGAGTACAGCTGAAGCAGAGTACGTCACAGCTTGTTCGTCTAGTTTTGAGGCAGTATGGCTTAGGAAGCTACTGTCTGAGTTATTTGATCTCCCGCTGGATTCTACCTATATCTTCTGTGACAACCAAAGTTGTGTGAAGTTGTCTGGGAGCTCGGTATTCCACGACAAGTCGAAGCACATCGAGATCAAATATCACTATATCATGGATATGGTGCAGAAAGGAGCAATGAAGCTCCAGTATGTTGCGAGAGACGAGTAGATAGCAAATGTCTTGACCAAACCACTAGCCAGGGTGAAGATTGAGTACTTCAGAGAGAGGCTTGGTGTTCTTCAGATAGAAGATACTTTGAGGAAGAAGTGATGGGACACATTTGCAGGAGCCATTTCAAGCATGGTAGGAGGATCCTTCCCATGGTTGTGGATGTAAGCGCTGTGTGATGAGCATCGGGATGATGCTTCGGTTTCTGATATGATGATGATCAGGATTATCACATGATGATGATATGCATCAGGATGATGCTATGATGAGTATCAGGATGATACTCTATGGATAGATTATACAGATATCATGTAAAAGATCCAGAGAGATCCAATAGTCTGTGCTCATATGCTCTTTAGAAGGTTTTTCTACAGGTTGGTCATGGATAGGTTGTGCAGGTAGCATAGAAAAGATTCTAGGAGATCCTATAGTATGTGCTAGGATGCTCTTTCAAGGTTTTGCTACAGGTAGCATAGAAAAGATCCTGGGAGATCCTATAGTCTATGCTAGGATGCTCTTTCAAGGTTTTGCTACTAGAGGCATGTAATCAGTCCTGGAGATCCGATAGGTTGAGCTATGTGCTTGTAAAAGTCATGGGATGCTCTTTAGAGTTCTTGCAGGTTGCAAGACACTCTTTTAAGGTTTTTCCTGACCACATAGAAAAGATCCTGGGAGATCCTATAGTCTGTGCTAGGATGCTCTTTGGAGGTTTTGTGGTGGTAGTCACATAGAAAAGATCCCGGGAGATCCTATAGTCTGTGCTAGGATTCTCTTTCAAGGTTTTGTGACGGTCACATGTAAAAGATCCTTGGAGATCCTATAGTGTGTGCTATGATGCTCTTTCAAGGTTTTGTTGATGCACATAATCAGTCTTGAGGATTCCACAGTATGGCCAAAGATGATGAAGACCTACAAAAGCCATTCTCTGGGAGAATGGAGACACCTGGTCAGTTACCAAGAAATTGATTCAGTATTGATTCAGTTTGCGACTAAAGCTCAGCTTAGTGGTAAGAAGCCATTCTCTAGGAGAATGGAGACACCTGGTCAGTTACCAGGAAATTGATTCAGTCTGGGACTGAAGTTCAGCTTAGTGATGAGAGGCCATTCTCTGGGAGAATGGAGGCAACTGGTCAGTTACCAAGAATTTGTTTCAGTTTGGGACTGACACTCAGCCTAGAGCTGAGAGCCATTCTTTGAGATTGAAAGATGTAAGTGTTGGGCGAGCCATTCTGACATGGTTCTTGGATGTGTTCCTCTCATGGTCAGATATAAGTGTTGAATAAGATGAAGACCTACCTGGAACCTAGGCCTACAACCAGCATGAAAAAGGGTTGGCTCTATAGAACTTCCTATGACGAGAAGAATGAAGAGATAGCACCATTTGATTGAGATAGCGGAATCAGTAATGATGATGATGATGCAGTGATGAACCAGCTTTGATGATGATCTAGATCAAGTAATGATCGAGACTTGATGAATATGACTTGATGATGAAGATGACTTGAAGATGAAGATGACTTGACGATGAAGATGACTTGAAGATGAAGATGACTTGTGCTGATAAATTGTGTCGTGAGAATACCTTCCTAGTTAAGAGGGAGTGTTGATGTATTTGTAACTTCGAAATGTATTCACTTGTATATCTTATGTATTGTACCTCGATGTTTATTTCAGGAAGTATATATAATGTAATCGAGTCATTTCATGCCCCAATGTTTCGATCAGGAGATGTAACTAAGTCATGTCATGCCCTGATGTTCCGATCGGGAGATTTAATAATGTAAACAAGTCATATAAATTCCTTGAGGTTAACCCTCCATTGTAATTTAGGGCAATAGTCCCCATAATTGAATCAATGTTAACCCTCCTTGTTGATGGGAGGGAAAAGTCCCCACAGTTGTGGGGCACTAGGGTTATTAGACTCTCCTAGAGAAGTCGAACCTGGTAAGTAATTGTTAAGTGAGGCCAACTTGTTGGAGTGGACATAAATTGAACGGAAGAATATAAATAGAAGTGAGGCTCTCCTCATTTCTACACATATTACACATACTCACTCACTGGGGCGCATGAGTGAGAGAGGAGAATCTCTCTCAAGTGAGAGAGAGAGAAAAGCTGTTGGAGATCATATTTTCTTCCTTTGGGTTTTACTGCTGCCATTGGTGCTCATTATATCTCTGAGGAAGTTGCGGGGTTTTATCCTTTATGGTTTCCCCGAGGAAAAATTCTTTGCGTCTCTTGTCTCTTGTGTTTATTGCTGTGCATGTTATTCTCTCAGATAAGATCCTAAGATCAGATTGCTTAAATTATAAAAATATAACAATGTCCTCAAATACTTCTTCAATTTTCTGAAACTCTAGGGCATGAACCTCTTTTTCCCCTCCACTATCCATTTTTAAATAATCTTTAGTAGGTAAAAAATGGACTACCTGGTCAGCTGATGGGTGGACGACAATATTTCTGAGTTGGCTTCTTCCACGCAAACCGACCTCTCTTCTTCCAATGCACAAAAGACAAATCGTCTTCCTCCACGTGCTTTTCCTTTTATAGTATTTTATGCTTCGAAACCCTCTGTTATTCTTCATACATCTTTCCCACGTGAATCTTCCTCTATCCGTAGATGTGATATCTTTTATGTCAAGCCGCCAATTTTGATCATTGTTTTAACCTTACATTCCCAATTCTGTTTCCTTATTTAACTTTATCGTCCCTTCAATTCTTGGCAGCGTATCCCTTCTTAACCATAGCTCCGTCATAGTTTTTTCTACTACCATAGATTCTTTACCTGATTTACTATCATCATCCAGAAAATAAATGACTTGCATATTTCATCAGCGGATTGGCAAACAACCCTTTATTTCACTATCCATAAATATCAAATGTTGATCAATTCTGACTTTTAAATATTCTGCTCAGCTTCATTTGTACAAACAACATGTACCTTTCTCCAGCGGACTCAATCTCCATCGTAAATCTTAATCAACTTCAATATTATCTGTTGATTATCATTTCCCTTCAACTAATTCAATTGGACTCATTAGAATTATATCCGTGTATATTATAGTAGCAAAATATCTCTGGACTGTAGATCTTACCATCATCAAATCTCAACCCTTGATCATGCGATCCCTTTAACACATTTCGTTGATTTTAACACTTCATTTATCTGTGCAACTTCTATCGGTGGAATGATCCACAGATGTTGATCTTATTCAGGCATTGATATTCATCATTTATTTGTGTCAGATAAACACCTTTCCATTGATTTCCAACCTACCTTTTTTCATGCATGTTCACCCAGCGAAATATTTATGTACCATAGATCAATTTCTCCTTTTAAAATCCGTTGTTGGTCTGTGCGGCGTGCAATTTTTTCTGTTGATTGGAAAATTTTACTCTTATGTGCTAGTTCCACCAGTGGAATCATTTCTAGCTGCAGATCTACATTACCTTCCTTTCTTGATCGTTGGTCTTTGTTCCATTTACACCATTCTGCTAGATTCCCAAACTTCTTTCCTTGCGCATCTTTATCTAGCGTATTTATTGAGAACCGTAGATATTCCCATCCATAGATCTACACCATTGAAACGTATGGCATAATAACACATGTGTGGATTTTGATTTAAACCTGTTCCTAAGTCTCAAACCATGATTTTTTAGAATAAATGGATTTTAACCTTAGAAATAGCCCCCTTCATCATTTTTCAAACACCTTATAACTTACCTTGGGTCACATTATAAAATTCTTCACGCCATACCTTATTTCTCCTAAGGTCTACCCCCTTTTCCAACTGCTAACCAGAAATGGTGCTAACAATGTGTTCAACCTTCCTTCGGCCTTGGAGAAACCTAGCACCAAGTAAGAAACACTCCAATGTGGGTTTTACATTGCATTTTTGGGTTTTTAGCTCAACATTTCCTCACTTTCGTCCGTTTGTTTGTAGGTGGAGCTCGATCACGAAGCTTGGATGGACAGTACGTGTGGAGCTCGGGAATAGAATCTAATAAGTGGTGTTTTTTCTATGTTTTCTTGGTAAGTGTCGGACCCAACCACCCAATGACCCTCTGCATTTTTCAACAACACCTCGACTGTTGGATGGAAATTGATATGATCTTGTGTCAATTTCAAGTTTTCTTACCCTCTGTGTTTTTAAACACTTTAAATATGTTTGTAATTTTGTAATATTTTTACCCTAGTTGTGTGTTTAAACCGGTTGCATGGTGGTTTCAATGGTCTTACTTCGAATTCTCCATGGCTTGAAAGGCTTTGTTGTAGGTTCATGACTAAATTTGCTTGTATTTTTTAACGCATTATTAAAATTGCTTATATTAAAACTTGAACTCATGGTTTTAATTTGCATTCTCCACAGCTTGAGAGGCTTCATTGTAGGGTTATGAAAAAGTTTGATTGTATTTGGAATGTGATCACCACCTTTGTGCATTTGTTAAAATTTGAACGTGTGGTTTGTGCATTTTTTTCCATAGTAGGGCCTGGTTGTATTATGACATGTTAGACTCATTTTTTTGCAGTGACCCTAATGATTTGGGTGGCAGGATTCACTGTAGGTATTAGGGCTTCACTTGTTCAAATAGGATCAACCTAAACAACACTGAGTGAAGGGCCCTTCCAAAACCCTAACGTAAACCCTTACAAGCATGACCTAATAGTTGTATTTTTAATATCCCTCCCTGGTTGCAATGAATTCATTGATGCTAATGGATGTGTATGTGTGATCTCATGCAAATATATGTGATTTGTTTGTGGGTTTTGAAGAAAATAGTTGGGATCTATTTGTGGGATTTCATGTGAATATTGAGTAATTGTTTGTGGGCTTTCATGTGAATATTGGGTATTTGTTTGTGGGATTTCATGATTTTTTTACCCTTGGTCGTAATTTTTTTGTGGTTGGTTATCCTCCTTTCCAGTGGCCCAAACCAATGTGAGTAGTTATCCTCCTTTTCACTTAGATTGGTCGTGTTTGGACTACTTGATGATTGTTGATGCAGGGGAAACATGTTTTATTTGCAATAGTGTGTGGTCGATAACTCTAAAAACATGTCTTCAGAAATAGTTATAAGAGTGTCTTTGTGTCTAGGAAAAAATCCAAATTGATGGTTGGGAGGTCTAATTTAATTATACCCTTGGATGAGAGGATTATACCCTTGTATTCAGACCCTTGGATGGGAGGATTATACCCTTGTATTCAGATTCTTGGATGGGAGGATTATACCCTTGTATTTAGACCCTTGGATGGGAGGATTATACCCTTGTATTATTCAAGTGTTTGGAGGTTTTATGCATTCGAATTGTTTTAATGTGATGGTAATTTGGTAATTGTAATTAATTATGTGTTGGAATTAGTACAACTTTAGAATTTATTCTTATTGTAATTGTAATTTTTTTCCTTGTACCTCCTACGGGATATTATACTAATGTAACTACTCATGTAAACCCTAGAAATAATCAATGTAAACCCTATGGAAAGAATACACAATAAAGGAATAAAAATAAAATTATTTTGTATTTCCCCAAGGTAAGTCGACCCCAGTCAAACTATCAAGTCAGCCCCAATAATTTTTCACTTGGAAAATTAGTATAAATAGGAGGTGCCTCTCCTCATTATTTCATCCACTCACAACAAGTTTGCTCTAGTTGAAAAGGTGCGCTACTGCAGTCAAGGAGGTTTTTTTCTTTGTTGTATCTTAGAGATACATTTTCTCTCTCTTTCTTCTTCTCTCTGTTCTAAGGAGCTATTATCTCTATATGAAGGTTTGCTAGGTTTTTCTCGATTGGGTTTCCCAAGATAAATTATTGTGTTCTTTGATTGTGTGCTTTGTCTTTATTCTAGAGATCCTATTGTTTATTTCCAATTAAGTTATATTGTTATAGTCTTCTAAAAACTAACATGGTATCAGAGAAGTTCTAGAAGAGGCCATTGTCGGAATCTAGGGTTTGACCTTCCAAGACCTTCCCTCATCTCCTCAGCACAAAAAGAGATGTGGAAACTTTGCTCTATTGGAGGTGCATCTTTTGGTGAAAACGGAATAAAATTTCGAGAAGTTTTATTTTTGACCTAATTCTAATGCTACAGAAACTAGGGTTTCAAGTTTTGCACTAATGAGGACACTATTTTGGCTTGAACTCATCCTCCCTCAATGCACCTTGATAGGGTGCATCTATTTGTGAGGGTAGTTTCTTTAAATTCATTTTTTTACGTAACTCCTACTAGGGTTTCTAGTTCATATCTGTAGACAAGATGATTGGAATGAAGGTTGAATATCATCTTGATGGGGATACAAACTTCATCTCCTAGAAACCTAGGGTTCTTCTCATCCTAGAAGAAAATTATCTCTTGAATTTTTTCAATGATAAAGGTCTAGAACCAGAAGCGAAAGAATACAAGTCCTAGTGAAGCAAGTGTGATGCGAAAGCAAGAGGGATTCTGGTGGACTCGGTCAAAGATCTCTTGGTTCCGCAAATCTCATAAAAGAATACAACTAGGAAGATGTTCAAGACTTTGAATAAGCTATTTTAACATAGTAACATCAATGTGACACTCACGTTGAGGAACCAACTGTCAAAAATGAAGATGATTAAGTCTAAATCAATTGCCTCATTTTCATGAGGATCACTGAACTCTGGGATAAACTCGGGTCCATTGGAGATACCATTGAAGAAAAGGAGCTTGTCATGACCACTCTAAATGGTATTCCACCATCTTGGGAGTCCTTCATCTAAACTATAAATGGACGAACCAAGCTTCCCAAATTTGACAAGCCATGGGAAGATTACACTCAAGAAGAGACCAAGATTGCAGCAAGACAAAGACTACATCATCCTCAAGTTGAGAAGAATCAAGCCTTCATCACTCATTCCAAGAAAGGAAAGGGAAAAGGAAGGAAGTTTCACAAACATAAGCACTAGTATAGGGGACCAAGTTCTTCTCCATATTGGAGGGAAAAGAAGGACCTATCACACATACAATGTTATAAGTGTAAGAAATAATGAGGAAGCATGAAGCTTCAACACATGATTTGGAAGATGGTCATCATCATAAGAAACTAATAAATGAATATCATACAAAAATCTTCTTCATATCAGCATTATCATGTATGGTTCCCACCACTAGTGGTACATGGCTTATAGATATTGGTGCTTCCAAGCATATGACTAGTTATAAAGAGAACCTTTCAGAACTTATTGAGAAAGAATCATCTATTCACGTTGTACTTGGAGATGATTCCAACTACACTGTGAAAGTATTTGTATCTATCTCTCTTCAGTTGAAATCCAATGAATTACTACATCTGAATGATGTGATGTATGTACCTGGTATGAAAATAAACCTTGTCTCAATCACTTCCTTAGAAGACAAGGGATATAGAGTTACATTTGCACATGGAAATGTACTCGCATGGAACAAGAACTCTAGCATGAGCACAACAACAGTGATTGGTGTAAGGGAGGAAATTTTGTATCGTATGAGCACTCTACCTGCTCAATCCATATTCCATGATTCCACTAACATCAATGATCTATGGAACATAAGTCTAGCTCATCTAAACTATCAAGCTCTCCCCTCATTAAGGAACATGGTGACAGGTCTACCAATGCTTCATGTAGGCCATGGTGATGTATGTAAAGGATGTGCACTTGGTAAGAATACCAAGGGTTCCTTTATGAAAAGTGAAAGTAGATCCAAGGGAATATTGGATCTAATCCACTCTGACTTGTGCAAACCCATGATGGTTATTTCATTGGGTGGTTACAACTAATATGTAACATTTATTGATGATCACTCACTAAATATGTGGATATACTTCCTCAAGAGAAGGGAATGCAAGGAAGTACTCAGCAAATTCAAGGAATTCAAAGCACAAGTCGAGAATCTATTAGGAAGAAAAATTAAGATCCTAAGATCAGACAATGATGGAGAATATACCTCTACAAAATTCAATGATCTCACAGTTCCCTACAACCCTCAAAAAAATGGGGTTGCAGAAAGGAAGAACCAAACAATTGTGGAGGCAGCAAAATCCATGATACATGACCATATTTATCGATGTTCTTATGGGCAGAAGCATCTAGAACAGTTGTTTATGTACTAAACAAATGCCCTCATAAAATATTGAAGAACGTGAATCTAGAAGAAACCTTCACAGGAGTGAAGCCAGAAGTAGGAAACCTCCATATATTTGGTTCCCCAGTCAACATTCATGTGCCCAAGGATAAAAGGATGAAACTAGAACCTTCAGGCAAGAAGGGAACAATCGTGGGATACAGTGAGTCTTCAAAGGCTTACATAATATGCATCCCAGGATCGAGATAGATCAAAGTCAATATGGATGTGACCTTTGAAGAAGAGATAGCTATCTGAAAAGGAAGAAGATATAATATGAAGATCGATGATGATGAAGAGATGATATCATCTCCCCCTCCAGAAGTTAGGAGAGAGTCTAAAGAAAAGAATGAACCGATCAATCCCATTGATCCAGTTGAGCCAGTTGATGCTCCCACGGACATGGTAGTAGGATGGAAAAGACCTAGATGGGCACAACATACATTGCAGGATGTATAGTGGCATGAAGATCCACAAGGAATCCATCGGGAAATCAAAAGACCTTGGAGGTTCTTGAGTTATGTATCATTGATCAGTCACATCATTGACTCAAAGCCTACAACGAATGAAGAGGCATCCAAACACCAATTTTGGAAATATTCCATGATGGAGGAGTTCTAGTCCATTATGAAGAATGACATATGGGAGGATGTATAGAGATATGGGGGGAAGTCAGTACTGGGAGACCAAATGGATTTTCAATATCAAACACGAAGCAAATGGTAGGGTGGAAACACACAAGGCCAAATTTGTTACAAAAGGATTCTCTCAGAAAGAGGAAATTGGCTTTGGTGAAACATTTGCTCCAGTGGCTCTATATACTTCCATCAAAACCATCATTGTTATTTCCTCGGCTATGGCATGGAAAATGTATCAGATGGATGTAAATACTATCTTTCTCAATGGCATTATCGAGGAAAAAGTTTACATTGAACAACCAGAAGAGTTTATTGTCCATGAGAAAGATTCTCATGTATGTAAACTAAAAAAGGCATTATATGGACTCAAGCAAGAACCTCATGCTTGGTATGGTCGATTAGATGAATACCTGGTAAAATTGGGATTCACCAAGCATGATGCAGACTCTAATATTTACGACAAGATTATGGATGATGAGCCATTGATTTTGGTCTTGTATGTGGATGACCTGTTTCTCACAGGAAATGAGAAACTAAATGGATGGTGTAAGAAGAAGCTTGCCTCTAAGTTCGAAATGAAGGAACTTGGATTGATGCATTAATTCTTGGGATTAGAAGTATGGAAAAGGTAGAAGGAAATATTCATAAGTCAAGGAAAATACACCATTGATATTTTTAAGAGATTAGGGATGTTGGATGCAATTCCATGGCTACCTCTATGGATGAAAATTTCAAGAAGTTGAAGGAATCTACTTCAAATTCTGATATGATTGATCCCACCATGTATCGCCAGTTGATTGGCTCTCTGGTGTATCTGATAAACACCAAAGCGGATATATGTTTTGTTGTGAATATTCTCATCTAGTTTATGAGTGATCTTACGCAAATTCATTGGGTTTATGCAAAACATGTTCTCACATACTTACGTGGAACTGTGGGATATGGTCTAAGGTATGCTTTAGGATGTGATATGATATTGTAAGGATTTTCTAACTCATATTGGGTTAGGTGTTGCAAATAGGAAGAGTACTTTCGTATGTTGCTTCAGTTTGGGCTCTACAATTATTTCTTGGTGTAGCAGGAAGTAGACCTCAATAGCACCGCAAACGTCGAGTATATGGATGCCAAAACAGCAGCTCGAGAAACAGTATGGCTTCAAAAAATCCTTGTTGGATTATATGGTCAGATTCCAAGACTAACTGTGATTCACTGCAACAACCAAATTTGTATACAGAGGTCAGTGAATCTTGTATTTCACAATAAGACGAATCATTTAGATATTCGATATCACTACATTTGTGATATGGTGTAGAAAGGTGCGGTCTAGTTACAGTATGTTCCAACAAATGACTATATTGCATATATTCTTACCAATCCTTTTCTTAGGAAAAAGTTTGAATACTTTCGCAGAAGAATCAGAGTAGAATAAAATGCATCCCTCGTGGAGAGGGAAAGTCAAGACTAATATCTATGATGCTTTCACATCAGTGACTCTACTTGTTCTGAATATCATCTTTGTCACATGCCCCAATTTTGCAAAAACGATGTTATATTATTTGCTTTTATTTGAGGACAATATGTTAAATTTTATGCTAAGTTGTAATTGATGACTCAACAGAGTCAAGGATATTTAATGTAATTCTAAATATTTAATTATAAATAAAGGAAGGAAGAGACAACAGCTTAGGAGAGCTGTTAAAAGAGTGTTTATTAAAAGAGTGTTTACTGGTTAAATTGGTGGAGGATACTGGGTGGAGAGCAATCAGACATGTGGCAGCATCCTCAAACCACTTCCAACTGTTGCAAGTGGCAACCTCCCTACATTTGGGGTCATGATTCCCCAAGAAAGTGGAATCAGAGCAGGTGGCTCAATTAATGAAAACTGACCCAAAAGACCTAGGCATTCTTTATAAAAGTTCCCATTGAAGAGAGCTGAGACTGCTCATTCTAGAGAAGTGATCATTCAGGTGAATGTACTTCAGAGAAATTCAATGGAAGGGAATTGTGGAAAGAGCTTGAGGGGATAACTGTTGAGTGATCTAGTGCAGCTTTTAAGCTGAAAGATCTTACTACTGAGTGCAGGGTGTTTTACTGAGTTATTAGATTAGTCTACTGTTTGCATGCTCTACCAGTTCTCATCCAAGAAGACCAGGAACAAGCTCGGGGGTCCTAAGGAAGTGTTGTTTGAGCGCTCTCCAGGAGTTTGGTAGGGATAAATGGCCTCCTAAAACTGTTGTTGTCTATCCTAATCAGGTTCTACATTATTTTGTTTTACTATGTTAGATAGATAAATCTGAATCTGACTATTAAATATATGTTAAATATTCAGTTTGTAAATTGTTAGAATGGAAAATAATTCTAGTCTGTGTTTTTCCACACCTGGAAGGACCAGGCCGTACTCCGGCACAGATAGAGTATTTACAGTAGATGAAAGAATATGTTAAGAGACTGAATAGAATAGATATGGTTCTGCATTTCGTAGTTAGCAGAGTAATTTATTTTAGTATGTAGGTTATTATTAAAAATAATAATGATCTAGTTATCTATGTTTATTGTTTTAACCAGCTTATTTATGTAAATATATTGGAAAAGAAATAGCAGTAATCTAGTACAAGTAGAAGGATTAAGATGATAAGAGAATATCTCAGTAGATAAGATGTTGTAGTTATAGGCAGTAGGTTAATTTTATTCAAGTTAAATTACTATGGAGGTTGAATTGTGTAATGATAGGTTTATATTTCTCTATGTTTACTTAGTAACTATTTGCAATGCAGCAGAAAAATCACAGTCAAGTTACAGTGTTAACATTCAGTTCAGTAAAGAAAATAACCACTAATCATATAGTTTATTTTCTAATAATATCAATTCATTTAAGACTAATAATTACTATAAACTAAATAGGGTTAAATTTAAAGTACTTAACTTATAAAGAGCAAACTAAGTTACAGAATCTATGCTTATCTTTGCAAAGAACTCTGGATAAATTCTATCTGTTAGTTTAGTAACTAAAAGCAATGAGAATATGATTAATAACTAATATAAAAATAAATATCTATCTGTGTAAATAACTGTTTATAATTATCAGACAGGCTTATACCGATAAAGGTAAACTTCAGGGTCGAAACCCTAAACCAAATTTATTTAATCTATGCAAATAAAAACATTTAAGCTAGAATCCATTTATTTGGATTATTATATTAGTAAGCCATTAAACTACTATAGACTGTTTATAGTCCCTTTAAGGACAAATAAAAAGACAAATGTACAGATACAACTTAAAATTATCACAACACATCTGTAATACTAAATAAAACAAAAATTAATAAGGAAAAGAACCTATTAAAAAAAATTGAAAAATTAAATTAGACAAGGGTTTCATTCAGGAAAACCCTATTTTGTTCTTTCCAAACATGTAGGTTAATTTTATAAATTATACACTATGACTGGGTTACAGTCTTAATTAAAAACAATAATCTATTTACAAAATATAATAGACAGTAAAATTCTTTATTAACAGTCGGTTAGGGAAACCCTAACATACATAGAGTCACATTATACATTATCACTACAAAAACGAGTCTGAGCTCAAAGAAAATCTTTTTAAAAACCAATGTATTACATTGACAGGCCCTAAGGCTAGAAAATTAAACTAATTACAACACCCAGCTCAAGGTTGAGACAACCCAATGACATAGCGAGGGTTTGTAAACAGAATAGAACCAACTACATTTTTAAAAAGGAAAACCATATATCTAATGGCGAAACTGGACAAGCTTCCAATATCGGGGTTTCACCATCGACCAGCCTGTTACAAGCAGGGTAAGAACCCATTCGTTGAACCCAGGGCTTACCAGATTGGAGCCACGAGCGCTCAAAGACAGCCAGCTTTATCTTCATCACGGGTTGCAAGAATAGTCTCCAGTTCCTGCAAAGAGAGCACAATACTGTGCGTTAAATTCAAAACTCTTTTACTATTGAAAAATCTAACTGTAAACATAATTTTACTGTGAATCTTCTATCTTGGAATGAAAACCAAATAATTACCTTAAATAAGAGTATCGAACAGTCTAGCGAAGAGACTATCACCAATTGCAGATTGCTCATACAAAATCTTCAAACCCTACGGCGATGATGGAGCACAACCAACAGCAGTGAATCTTAGCTTCTTACCGCAGTGACAGGACACAGGGAAGGCAAGAAGGAACTAAGGACAGGCTGCGTGCCAAGAGAAAACACACCAGTAAACTCTCACCTAATAAAAACCCACAACTACGAAGGCTAGCAATAATACTGAACTCAAGAGACTACAACAACGTTGACCCAAGTTTTGGAGCAAGCTAGAACAGGAAGAACACTCACGACCGCCATGAAACCTTGTAGAGCAGCCCGAAGGCCAGCGTGAACCTCGGAGAGAGAATGACAAGCGATTAGGGTTGCAAGAGTTTTATATCACCAATACTTGGATAGGAGGTGACCACGTGCCCTCAAATATTTCCAACTATGTAGGGGTCGATTCCAAAGTCCACCTACGATCATTTATCCAATTATTAAAACAATGATATTTATCAAACATTGCATGAGCTATGATATATATATATATATATATATATATATATATA
>LPNX010265182.1:580833-634806 GCA_001517045.1 Pseudotsuga menziesii
TCATAATAGAAAGATCTACCATAATAGCCACTATAGACATTAACTTAATGTAAAAGAGACATTATGGTAATAATAAAATTACAATGGAATAACTATGCTCAAGTTTTTAATCATTGGAACGACACTGATTGACTTAGATTTAGGAAGCAAGGGCAAACAGTATTCCATCTGAAATGATGCAGTTATTTCTTTTACAATAATCAAGCTTATATTATCAAGGATTTTTACAGGCAGTAAGTTTCCCTACATAATGTAAATAACGATTAGTTTGGTACTTTAGCAAAGACTACGATATTGTATGTGATTACAATAGTACAAGCAGTACGACATTGATGAGGAAGCGGATAACTTGTTAGTGAGCAACTGGTTTGTACATATAAGTAACAGGTTGATACTTACCATAACTAGAAGGTTAAAAATGAAATCAAATCGCATATTCTAAAGAAAATCTTTATTATCAGTATTGATAAAAGCTCTTCCATGAATAAAAACAAATAGTACGAATAAGTATAACATTTGCAAGTTAAGCATATTAAAATAGAAATGAATATGCGACAAAGATTACGAGCTTAGAGTTCACAGTAAGTATCTTTGGTGACGCTAAGCTTGATAAAGAAAGAAACTCGTTTATCTGAACTCTGATTACAAGAAAAACTAGAAAAGCTAAACTACTTTACCTCATTGAAGTTGCTTGAAAATTATCATCTTATTTTACTAGCATATTATTTTGCAAATAGAAACACTTCTTGATACTTCATGAATTTAAAACGTCTACTTGTTCGATCGTACCTGTGAACCTGTAAGAACCAGCAATCTGTCTGCATTAGCATAAATGCTAAGTAAGCCCAGGATTCAAAGTTAGATTCCACCTACTTGCCATAAAGTAGAGTCATTAGTAAACTGAAAGAAAACAGTACGCAAGTAAACCTTATTTACGTTACGAAAAAGAAGTTGCTTTAGTTAACGTAATTTGAAAATGTGTAATACTAATCGTTGGACTGTTTCATTTTCCGCTAACCATTAGTTGTTAGTAAACCGCATATTCACCATTTTATGTTATCTCAAAATTTTAATTTTTTGTGGAAATTTGGGGTTTTGACAATCTTGGTATGGAAGAAATCCCATCGGCATTGTGAGACAGGCAGGTAGAGGATGTATACTAATGACCACTATATGTTTTGATCCTCAATCTGGTGTACTTTGGAGAATTCCCACCAAATATTGAGATGAACTAGTACTAGATGTTGTGTACATTGGTGGCCTATGCTCGTCTTGTTTCTCATCCGGGTATGGGAGAAATCCCATCGACATCTTGATATGGGTAGTACATAGACGATCGTGTGCACTGGTGACCATTATACATTCTAATTCTCAATTTGGTGTTCCTTGGAGTATTCTGACCAACTCTTGAGATGAACTGGTAGTAGATGGTCTTGTACACTGCTGGCATCTATTTGTCCTGGTTCTTAACTTAGTGGTTTTTTAGAATTCCCACCAACCTTGGTTCTCAACTTGGTGTAGGATAATTCCCACCAACACTTGAGATGAACCGATAGTAGATGGCCATGTGAAGCACGTACTGGTTCTCGGGTGGATGGACTTATAGCATATCAGATGTTGATTGTTGTACTATACGACAGGCTGTGAAGAGTTGCAGAGATGATAGATCTACCGACGGACTAAGTGGATCATATTTTTTATGACACCACTCGACAGATAGAGACAATGTTGACAACCTTCGGTATGTATAGAGATTATCGAGACAGATGAGATGTACATAAGAAGACTCAAATGTTCGTGATGTTGATGATGACCATATCTAAAGAATACCTTCCTTGTTGAGAGAGGGTGTTGGAATTTGTGCAACTTCAGTGTTTTTTTATCGTACCTGTATTGCATTTCCTTGTACTCCTACAGGAGATTATATTGATGTAACTACTCATGTAAACCCTAGAAATAATCAAGGTAAGCCCTAGGGAAAGAATACACAAGAAAATAATAATAAAAAAATTATTTTGTATTTCCCTAAGGTAGGTCGGCCCCAGTCAAGTTGTCAAGTCAGCCCGACTAATTTTTCACTTGGAAAATTAGTATCAATAGGAGGCACCTCTCCTCATTATTTCATCCACTCACAACAAGTTCACTCTAGCTGAAAAGGTGCACTATTGCAGTCAAGGAGGGTGTTTTCTGGGGTTGTATCTTAGACATACATTTTCTCTCTCTTTCTTCTTCTCTATGTTCTCAAGGGTTGTTATCTCTATATGAAGGTTTGCTGGGATTTTCTCGATTGGGTTTCCTAGTATAAATTCATGTGTTTTTTGTTTATGTGCTTTGTCTTTCTTCTAGAGATCCTATTGTTTATTTTCAATTAAGTTATACTACTATAATCTTGTAAAAACTAACATTATGTAATGGAATGGAATCGTAAAAACAATGATGTTGCAATGGATTTTGGTTTTCTATGTAATTTAGTCCTTGCAATGAATTTTGTAATGATAATTGAAATGTTGGTCTTCTATGTAATTTGGTCCTGCAATGAATTTTGTAATGTAATGTAATGGTAATTAAAATGTTTGTCTTCTATGTAATGTAATGTATTGGTAATTGAAAAGTTATTGTAATGCATTTTGATCTTCTATGTAATTTTCAAAATGTAATTGTAATAGTAGTTGGATTTGGTATTGTAGTTTCAAATGTAAACTTAAGTTTAGGTGTTTTTGAATTTGTATTGGTAAACTTGAAAACTAAAAAATGATTAAATAATTCATTGCAAAACTTGAAATCATACTAGAAAACAATTTTGATTAGATAGTTACCTCTTAGATAACCAACAAACATACCATGGTTATAAGCCGAAAAACACATTAGGCTTGACATTTTGCAACCTGAATAATTGATTTCATTACCTGAAGTAATGTGTAGTGTGGGTTGCACTGGTTATTTTATAACCAGTTAACGGCAACATAACTTTAGTTTATGTTAATAGTATCGAAAAACATAGACATGAGTTTCATATATGACTAGGATTTGGGAGACATGTGATGCCAAAGCCCTTATGTCCTGGTTCTGATTACAACCAAACATTTCCAAGTTAACAAAACATTGTCGAGCTATCAAAATCCACATTGGATGTGTTTAAACATAATCACCAAACAGATTCACACATGTGTAGGATGACTATTTACATTTCCCACTATTATAGGGTTCCCTGCATTTGCATTGCACAAGAAGTTTGAAATGCCCACATTTGCATGCTCTGATTGGGTTGATTTTCCTACACTTGCATGAGACGAATGGGTTGAGACTCCTGCATTTTCCTGAGGCTAGTCTGCTCCTTGCCACCATGGAGGCATTGAAAATGCATAGTTTTAAAGAAAGTGGGGCACAGCGGGAGCAAGGTGATATTGGGGAACTTGGATGTTATTAGGTATTGGAATAACCATGTATTTTCTGCAATCTAATTGTTTTGGACACCATCTACTCCTCCATCCTACGTTCATCCTCTTGTGTTCTTTGTTGTGCCTTTATTTGATCCATTTCGTAACTTTCCAATTGTTTTTGGTGCTCTTTTTCTTGCTTCTCTTCCTCTATTTGAAGCCTTGCAATCCTTCGGTCATCATCCTGAACAATCCTTGCATCATTCCTCTCATTTACAAGCTCCTTATTCTTCCCTCTCAGTTCTTGCATCTCTTTTTTATTTTGTTCTACCTCAGACAATAATTTTATGTACTCATATAAAGTGAGTAATTGCGAACTCCTGCTCAAGAAAAGAACATTTGTTGATCCTCTCCTTGTCTTTTCCACTACTCTTTGCACTGGAGACCTTAGGAATGACTTGAGTGTAGTACCCCTGAGCAGCCTATGAGTATCATCTAGGATTTATGTTATATGTGCATCGTCTCCTTCAAATGGTTCTTCACTACCTACATCACCTTCTTCTAAACCCTTGGCATCCACATAATAATGGACAACTTCCTTTTTCAATAATGTTGGGTATGAAGGCATGTTCATGCTTTCTTCGTTGGTGTTTGTAAAAATATGTTCGTTCATATTCATCATGTCCTCCACTAACCATTCAGGAAGTTGCACCTCGCTTGGTAGTGTCAACTGTTCTTCATTGCTTGGCAACCTTCAACCAAATTCATTTCAGCAATGTCATTATATACTTCATTTGCAGAATTTATATGTGTTTCATGTACAAATTGAATAGCTTCCATGACATCTTCCCTAGATTCATTGTCATATTGAGTAGCGTTGACATGTTCGTTGTTGTCACCCAATGGTTGTCGATTTCTTTAAGAGAGGGATAACATGTCGCTGCAGCATATGCATGTACCTTAAAATCTTGGTTGCAAACCATATCATGGATAAGAGCATCATAGTCCAATGTCCATATTCGAGTATGCCTAAACCCAACCTTGATATTTGATGGAGTGAGATCCCTTCTCAATGCATTATTGTCAAGTTCATCTAATTCCTGGATTGGTTTAATGGATCCTTGTGTTTTTTATGGGTTTAATGGTTGATTAGATGTATTCAATGGTATAGTTATGATTAAATTCATGGCATGGTTTATCCTTGTGCAATTGAACTGTTTATTCGATTTGTTTGCTTTTGCTTTCGAGGAGTTTAATGGTTGATTAGATGACTAAGACAATTTGGTTGTCCTCTTGTGCGATTGAACATGCAAATTCAAGGTTGCTTACTCCTTTTTCTTTATGTTGCCTTATCTTGTTGTGTCAATTGATTTGCAGTTAATTGATTCAATGGTTGATTTATTGTAGGAGCATATTAATGAATTTATTAGTTGATTTGCAATATTAATGGGTTGGTTGTGATTTATTGTATTTCCAGGGTTGGGTGGTGGTATGATGTGGCAGGGGAGGCTAAACACTCCATTTTGTTTACTTGCGCAAGTGGGGACGGGTCTTGGGTTAATATTGTAAATGAAGCTTAGTAGAACAGTTTGATGTGTCATTCGTTGGGAATGATTTGATAGTGTGGGAGTATTGTTGGAAAGGACTTCTTAGGAAGGTTTAAGGTCTAATGGTGGTTTTTAGTCAGAACAAAACATGCAATGATAGTGAGATGGTGTTTTGAAAAGGTGGCTTGTCAAGCACAAACAGTTGGGCATAAAAGCTCACTTATCATTAAATTCATGGCATGGTTTATCCTTGTGCAATTGAACAGTTTATTCGATTTGTTTGCTTTTTCTTTCGAGGAGTTTAATGGTTGATTAGATGACTAAGACAATTTGGTTGTCCTCTTATGCGATTGAACATGCAAATTCAAGGTTTCCTACTCCTTTTTCTTTATGTTGCCTTATCTTGTTGTGTCAATTGATTTGCAGTTAATTGATTCAATGGTTGATTTATTGTAGGAGCATATTAATGAATTTATTGGTAGATTTGCAATATTAATGGGTTGGTTGTGATTTATTGTATTTCCAAGGTTGGGTGGTGGTATGATGTGGCAGGGGAGGCTAAACACTCCATTTTGTTTACTTGCGCAGGTGGGGACGGGTCTTGGGTTAATATTGTAAATGAAGCTTAGTAGAACGGTTTGATGTGTCATTCGTTGGGAATGATTTGATAGTGTGGGAGTATTGTTGGAAAGGACTTCTTAGGAAGGTTTAAGGTCTAATGGTGGTTTTTAGTCAAAAAAAAACATGCGATGATAGTGAGATGGTGTTTTGAAAAGGTGGCTTGTCAAGCACAAACAGTTGGGCATAAAATCTCACTTTTGGGACATTTGTAGGCCCAGTCAATTTATGGGCAATTTTTGAAAAACTTTTGGACTTTTTGTATATAATGAATATTGTATTTAAACTATTTAAGTGGATATTTATATATTTGGTTTAAGGAGTACTGATGTGACCACTTATGGTCCTTGCACCACTACTACTCTTTCCCCTACAAGATGGCAGACACCCATTTTATCTAGATCATATGGATCTCTCTAACTCTCAAGCTATCATATCTCTATATGGTAATATTGTTCTTTTATGATCAACCAATTTCAAAGACTTAGATCCCTTCTAAAAAATAGGATCTCAAAGGAATATTACAATCCCAAGGTCGATATTTTTTTTCTTTGTAAATGGTCAACACGAGACATGCACAAGTTCTTAATAAATACATAAACTATACAAAAGAGTTGAAATTTGCATCATCATTCCAAAGCATAATAACCAAAAGAATCAAAATCAAGTTTGTAAATTACAAAATTAAAATATATTCATTAGTTGATGTTTAAATATCATTTACAAAACATAAGTTATTATTGAAATGAGATAGTAAATTAATGGAATTAAAATTACTAGCAAATTACACATGGAACGTTATTCTGAAGTGGTGTCCAATCAAAGAGAAGGCTAGGTATATGAGATGATGATGATGATGATGATTAACGTCTACTGAGACCTATTTGGTATATTGTACCTTAAGAGTGTAGATGGGGATTAATTAGATTGTAGTGCAAGTACTTCATGATTTTTTTAATAAAGTTTAGAGTTGTTCATATCTTGTGCAATTTCTAGTTTTGAATTGCAACTATATGTTCTTCATGCATTCATGTTTACAATCATACATATCTTGTTGATTTGACACAAGTAAAAGGACAAATTGTTATGTGATTTGACATCTAACGAAATATTATAAGGGGTTTAATTTGGTGTTATCATATTGTTTTTATACTTATGTTTTGCTGCAGTAAATGAATATTTTCATATCTGATTATCGGCTGATAAGTTGCCCTAGAAAGGTTGAAACTTATCATCGTGTTTGATATATTTTCTCCTTGAATTTCCCAGAAATTTGGTGTCGTTTAAATAAAATTAGTGTACTCTTACCATTGTTGATTTGTATTATAATTTGTGTCAGTCCTAATGCAGAAAATTCTAAGGCTAAAATCCAAAAGTTCTTCAAGATTGAAGGTGAAGTTTTTTTTTGCATTAATACTGCAACTCACAAAATATCAACGCACTGTTTCCAACATTTCAGCTTATTTTCGAAACAAAGCTTTGTATCCCTTCCTCCTGCACCCCTTGAGCTATAATCCAGATAATGATTGTGGAAATGCACAATTAAAAATTGAAGGTAAGTTTTCTTTTTTGCATTAAAACTGCAACTCACAAAATAACAACACATTGTTTCCAACATTTTAGCTTATTTTTGAAACAAAGCTTTGTATCCCTTTCTCCTGCATCCCTTGAGCTATAATCCAGCTAACAATTGTGGAATTGCACAATTAAAACCTAGAATAGGAATAAGTTGCACAATGGTAGATACTAGTTGAAAAACCTTTAAGTTGTTCAATGCTAGAACTCCATTAAAAACATCAAAAAACAGCCCTTGTTGAAGTAAAACACTTAGAGAATCACATTTGAGATTCATGGGCTCACCGAGTGAAACTAATGATTCAGCCTAACTGCAGAGCAGTATGTACTCAATTGATTATATAATGATTTGATGCTTTTGGACTCCATATATTCTTTAGAGCCTCTATATTTTTGTATTCTCTCATAGTAATAATTATAGGTATCTTAGGATTTAAATGACATCTTTTTGTATTCGTCTTTATATGAACAAACTTTGAATCTTTGGTGTTTAATGATTTGGATTCGATACATCATATGTAATCTTTGTATTACTACATTGAAATTTTAGCAATCTGTGTTACAACCTGGTTCATAACCCAATATTCTAGGCGATTATTTTGAATTTAAAAAATCATACAATAAAAATAATACAATTTACTATTAAAAGTTGTAGATTTTGACAAATATTATAAATATTTTATTTAAAAGAAAGGTGAACTTTTAAAATGAAAATGGACATATTGTGAATGTACTTTTTTTAAAGGCCGAAAAATAGCTAATTGCAAAATTCCACCCTTAAAAATACCCTCAATGTGATTGTTATAATTTTCTTTGCAAATGTCTATGTGTTAAAGATAATGTAGTTGTGTGAGCCATTATTTGGGAGGATGGCACCCTAGTCGGTTAACTAGGGTTACTTGTCGGTTAATCAAGTAGTGTAAGTCCCTAGTAGGTATCTAGGGGCCCCAGCAGTTATCTAGGGATCTTGGCCTGGGTCCAAGTAATCTGAGCCATGGGAAAAGCCCCTAGTGATCCTAGCTGAGGGTTTGAACATAAGATAGTCTTCTTCACCTATGAGAGAAAAAGTGTGTGTAACTAATGAGAAGGCTTGATCTTCTTTTATAGCCTTTGTTCACCTCTAAATGGACAAGATTAGGAAAAATAAAATAAAATAAATATTTTTATTCTTTTCCTAATTTCACTTTCACTTTTACCAAGAAGGTACTTTTATTTTTTCCTTTGACTTTTATAAAAAATCCTTCTTTAATTAGGAAAAATAAAAATAATAATATTTTTATTATTTTCTTAATTTCACTTTCACTTTTACAAAAAAGGTACTTTTATTTTTTCCTTTGACTTTTATAAGAAGTCCTTCTTTAATTTTGTTTTCCACCTGTGGTCCTTTTAGGTGGACAAGATTAAGAAAGATAAAAATAATAATATTTTTATTATTTTCCTAATTTCACTTTCACTATTACCAAAAATGTACTTTTATTTTTTTCTTTGACTTTTGACTTTGACCTTTTACCAAATGCCCCTATGGTCATTACCTGTGGTACTTTTTTATTTCAAAAGTACATCATCATAAACCAAGAGAGTTATTAATGATTTTATCTCACACACTGTATGACACCTAGATCTAGTACTAGGGTAACTTAACCAGGGGTAGCTAATCCTTGGAGAAGCACACCAAGCCCATAGATCAAGGGTCAAAGTGCCACACACATGCCCAGACCCAGTCTAGGGCTTACAATGTCTTCATTCTCCCAAAGAATGGCTACTCAGAACTAATCTGAGTCTACCAGTCCCAGACTGGTCTACATCGTGGTCCCGGACCAGATGTCTACTCAACATAAAGTTGAGTCTACCCAGGGAAAATCTAGGTTTATATCATGGTCCCAGACTAGATATCTACCATTCAACAAAATGGTCACTCAAAATTGGGTTGAATCTTCACTGTGGTCCCATTCTCCAAAGAGAAGGGCTCTTGATGCTGCTCAGAAAATCAACACTCCTTCTCAACGAGAGAGGCATTCTCTCCCATACCAAGCTTGTCACAAAAGTACACAAACTTTGATGTTGTCAAAGGCTTGGTCAAGATATCTGCAATCTGTTCATCTGTATGAATGTACTACAACTTCATAGCGCTAGGTCTCTAATGAAATGATATCTCATTTCAATGTCTTTCGATCTATCATGAAACACTGGATTCTCTGAAATCTTTATACAACTCTGATTATCGCAATGGATGATCGTTGAGTCAAGCTTTCCCTCGAACAAATCAAATAACAACTTTCTGAGCCAAATTGATTCCTTGCCGACATCGCTTGCAGCAATATACTCTGCCTCAGCTGTACTCTGAGCTATGGAACCCTGCTTCCTGTTGGACCAAGAGATCATTGTTGATCCCATACTGAAGCAATAACCAGAGGTACTTTTTCGGTCGACTGCACTGCTAGCCCAATCTGAATCTGAATATCCAGATAACAATACTCCAATGCTGGAAGTATACTGAGCCCATAAGTGATAGTCCCTCGCACATATTTGAGTACATGTTTGGCGGCTACCAAGTGTATGTGCTTTGGATCTGACATATATCATGGAACCAATGAGCTGTCTGTATAGAGTAGAGTCCACATTCTGTGAACTAGAGGCTGAGTCCCGCAACTTTGTCAAGTTCGTAGTCATTGGTATGCTCATGGAATTGCAGTCCTGCATCCCAAATCTCTGCAAGATATCCACTGCATACTTTCCTTGTGTCAGGAAGATCTCACCTAGATTTTGCCAGACTTCTAAGCCAAGGAAGTAATGCATCATTCCGAGATCTTTCATCTCGAATTAAAAGGTAAGCTCCCTCTTACACTGGTCTATCAACTGTTCATCACCTATAAGAAACAAGTCATCTACATATAGAACAAATATCAAGACATGATTATGAACAACTTTAAAGTAAAAGTTAGAATCAGTTGTACTTTTGGAAAACCCCAAGCTATGGAGAAATCCATCCATCCTGGCATACCAGACTCTCGGAGCCTGTTTTAGTCCATACAAGGATTTCTTCAGTTTACAAACATGGGTCTTCTTCCCATGAGTAACAAAGCCTTCAGGTTGTTCAATATAAACCTCTTCCTCAATCTTACCATTGAGAAAGGTTGTCTTTACATCCATTTGATATAACTTCCATGATGGTTCTGATGGTAGTGTACCTGGAAACAGGTGCAAATGTCTCGTCATAGCCAATGCCTTCTTTTTGAGTGAAGCCACGAGCTACGAACCTGGCTTTATACTTCTCCACAATGCCATCTGCAGCATGCTTGATCTTATAAAGCCATCTGAAAGTCACTACTGACTTTCCTGTAGGTCTGGGAACAACTTTCCAAACATCAATCTTCATGATTGACTTATACTCTTCAATCATGGCATCAACCCATACTTGTTTACTTGTTGCTTCTTCGTACGATGAAGGTTCTGAACTGATAAGCTAACTCATAAGACCAGAGTACTTCTGTGGTCTTATGCTTTCTCTAAAAGTCCCTAGAGGAGCTTTATGCTCTTTGCTCCTTGGCTTCTTGTACCGTTTCTCGATACCAAGCAGGTCTCCTTTTGGAAGGAGGAACTTCAAGTAGTTCTTCTAGTGGACTTTCAATGTTCTCAGAAACATCTGGAGTTTGATCATCAAACTCTTTCTCCCTCTGAATTTCTGGAAACTCAAGTGGAGCAACTGCATCTTTCGGTGAAAGCTCTAGTGTTTTACGAAAAACCGCTTCCTCATGGAAGATCACATCTATGCTGACCTCAATGTACCTCTGTCCAGGTATATATACTCGATAATCCTTCGAGCAATCACTGTACCCAACAAATAAACCTTTCTTACTGGAAGGCTCTAGCTTGGCCCTCTTTTCTTTTGGCACATGAACATACACAGGAGTGTCAAATATCCTTATGTGATCAACTGCAGGTTTCTTCTTGGTGAAGACTTCTTCTGGAGTCTTCTCACCCAAGATAACATGAGGGCTTCTGTTCTAGATGTCCACTGCAGTTCCGGTAGCTTCAGCCCATAAAAAAAAAAAAAGATCTAGATCAGTGATCATGGCTTTAGCAACCTCACAGATCATTCTATTTTTCCTTTCTGCAACCCCATTCTGCTAGGGGTTGTAAGGCACTGTCAACTCTTTCTTGATTGCTGCTTCTCGACAAAAATCATCAAACTCATTAGATTCATACTCACCTCCGTTATCTGATCTCAAGATACGGATGTGCCTGCCAGTCTGATTTTCAATTAGTGTCTTGAACTCTTTGAACTTGTCAAAGGTTTCACTCTTGGCCTTGAGAAAGTAAATCCAAGACTTCCGAGAGTAGTCATCAATAAACAAGACATACTATAAACACCCACTCAAGGAGGGTGAAGACATGGGCCCACAAATGTCAGAATGAATCAAATCCAAAATGCCTTTAGATCTACTCTTGCTTCTGGGAAAGGATTTCTTAGTGTTCTTACCTAGAGCACATCCTTCGCAAATTCCTTCATGCTTTGGAGAAACTTCTGGCATACCTGTGACCATCTTCTGCAATCTTGGGAGAGTTGTGTAGTGAAGGTGTCCAAACCTTCCATGCCAAAGTTCATAAGGATCAACTGTGTGATTTACCAAAGCATGAGTGGAAACTTTGGAGGCCTTGTAGAGGTCTCCCTCTCGAACCCCAATCTGAACTGCTGAGTCTAGATCTGTGTCTTTTGCCCATAAAAAGACCTTTTTGTCCATAAAAAGGACTCTGTGGCCCTTGTCTTCTAAACCAGCAACAGATAAAAGATTCTTCTTTAACCCAGGAACATAAAGAATATCATCAATATGAAGAACCGTACCTGAGTCAAGTTGAAGTGAAGTTGAGCCAACTCCTTTAATCTTGTAAGTGGAGTCATCTCCAAGTTCTACCTGAGTGGTGAACTTCTTCTTTCTGTAACTGGTAAGGGTACCACGGTTACCTGTCATGTGCCTGGAGGCACCACTGTCCACCAACCAAGAAGTGGAGCAAGCTGAGAAAGAACCAGTTAGAGCAGAAATCAAATACTACTCTCTTCTAGGCTCAACAGTTTTATTAGCCTTGGTTTTCTTCTTCTTCTTTGTTTCTTCATCTTCTTCTTCCTCTGCTTCTGCAGTAGATGCTTGAAACCTTCTCTTGGGTTTCTTCTTGTTCTGCCTGCAGTCTCTAGCATAATATCCAAACTTGTGACAAGTATAACATTCAATCTTGGACATGTCAGAAAACTTACCCTGAGGTTTCTTACCCTTCTTCTGTCGAGGGAAAGGCTTCTTGAACTTCTTGGTCTTTGTTGCAAGTGCAAGGTTATCCTGCTTGATTACCTTATCAGTGTTCCTTGCTTCTTCTTGTATGCAATCATGCCAAATCCTTTCAAAGGTTGGCTGATTTTCTCATCCACGGACGGATGCCATGAAGGTTTCCCAAGAGCTTGGGAGACCATCAACCACTGTTTGTACAAGATCATTGTCATCAACAGTAACACCAATAGCAAGGAGTTGATCTCCTACTTGTTTGATCTTGGTGAAGAAGGAACCAACACTTTCATCTTTGTTCAGCTTCAAAGTTCGTAGCCTCTTCTTCAAGACTCTCTTTTGACTGGGAGCCTTCTTTTCATAGAGGTTTAACAATGTATCATAGCATTCTTTAGCAGTCTTCAAAGATGTGATGTTAGGAATCAATTCTTCTTTGATAGAATCATAAATAACTCTTCTAGCCTTACCTTGCTTCCTCTTGTAGGCAAGCCTACTAGCATTTGTAGTTGGCTCTTTTGTGACATTAAGAACAATGTCATCCAAGTCATTCTCATCAAGAATGGTTGTCAACGTGGCCTTCCAAGAAATGAAGTTTGCTGAACCAGAGAGCTTCTCTTCCGGTTTGAAACCAACGGTAGCCATCTCTGTCACTTATCCAAATGTTAGATCTACAAATCTTGTTCCAAGATCTAGTAAGAAACAACAGCAGTATCTCTTTACTGTGTTTTCACATGCTAAGCTCTGATACCATGTTGAATTTTCAGCATTAGCATAACCCTTAAAAATTTGCAGTTAAACATAAATAGATCAGCAGTGCAGTACAAACACATTCATCACATCAACACACATGGACACAATATTTTTCACTAGGGAAACCTTCAAAAGACGAAAACCCCAAAAGCATTAATAGCTCATCTCGAAATGAGATGGCTTAAGAAATTCTTCCAAAAGTTCCTCAAATCCAGATCTGGATTTTGACCACAAGAACTGTAAAATTCATCAGTAAAAATCAGACTGATAATTTTACCCACAATTTCCAGAATTACAGAAAATTACCAATTAAAGGTTTTCTCAGAAAAACTGAGATTTTCTCTCTCCTTCCCAAAAATATCAAACTGCTGAAAACTGCCCAAAAATATCAGACTACTGAAAACTGCACAAAAATATCAACCTACTGAAAACTGCCCGAAAATATCAGACTGTTTGAAAATTGCTCAAAAATATCAAATTGCTGAAAACTGCCTGAAAATATCAGACTGCTAAAAGCTGCCCGAAAATATCAGACTGCTAAAAACTGCCCTAAATTGGAATGTTGAAGATAGTTGTGCAAAAATGTTGAAGATGGACTTTGTTGATAAAACCCTAGCTAAGGGTTTAAACATAAGATAGCCTTCTTCACCTGTGAGAGCAAACGTGTGTGTAACAAATGAGAAGGTTTGATCTTCTTTTATAGCCTTTGTTCACCTCTAAATGGACAAGATTAGGAAAAATAAAAATAATAATATTTTTATTCTTTTCCTAATTTCACTTTCACTTTTACCAAGAAGGTACTTTTATTTTTTCCTTTGGCTTTTATAAGAAGTCCTTTAATTAGGAAAAATAAAAATAATAATATTTTTATTATTTTCCGAATTTCACTTTCACTTTTACCAAAAAGTTACTTTTATTTTTTTCTTTGACTTTTTTAAGAAGTCCTTCTTTAATTTTGTTTTCCACCTGTGGTCCTTTTAGGAAGACAAGATTAGGAAAGATAAAAATAATAATATTTTTATTCTTTTCCGAATTTCACTTTCACTATTACCAAAAAGATACTTTTATTTTTTTCTTTGACTTTTGACTTCGGCCTTTTACCAAGTGCCCCTGTGGTCATTACCTGTGGTACTTTTTTATTTCAAAAGTACATCATCATAAACCAAGTTATTAATGTTTTTATCTAACACACTCTGTGACACCTAGATCTGGTACTAGGATAACTTAAACAAGGGTGGCTAATCGTTGGAGAAGCACAGCAAGCCCATAGATCAAGGGTCAAAGTGCCACACACATGCCCAGACCCAGTCTAGGGCTTACAGTGTCTTCATTCTCCTAAAGAATGGCTACTCTGAACTAAGTTAAGTCTACCAGTCCCAGACTGGTCTACATCGTGGTCCCGGACCAAATGTCTACTCAACACAAGGTTGAGTCTACCCAGGGCAGATCTGGGTTTATATCATGGTCCCAGACCAGATCTCTACCATTCAACAGAATGGTCACTCAACACTGGGTTGAGTCTTCACCGTGGTCCCGGACCAGGTGGTCCCATTCTTCGAAGAGAAGGGCTCTCGATGCTACTCAGAAAATCAACAGGGCTGAGAACCATTCTTTAACAATGGGGTATCTTAATCAGTTAACCAAGATGATGATGTGTGATGCCCTCCTCTCCTAAGCCTTCAAGATGGTTGAGCTAGGTTGTTTCATCAAGGTATTGGCCAACCCTTGGCATTTGAACTTAGGTGCAGTCAAGAGGTTCAAAGGATCACATCATCCAGTTTGGACCTTCCTTAGATGGTGATGATAAACTTCCAATTATTGCACGGAACGCTTGTGGACCGTATACATTGAGAGAGAGATAAAAGGTTGTTTTCCCTTCCCTGTGGTTAGAAGGGTTGCCTTCCCACCTTGTCTTGTGGTTAGAAAGGTTGTCTTCCCACCTTGTTGGTTAGAAGGGTTTCCTTCTCGCCTTGTTATACCTTTTGTCGTGTGGGTAGAAGGGTTTTCTTCCCACCTTGTTGGGACACCTCTTGTTGATTTATGGTTAGCCTTGTGTTGACTTAGCCTTGTGTTGAGCCCTCCCTTTTGGTTCTATGTGCTAGCGCCCCTTTTGAGTGTGGCAACTTAGCCATTTGTCTTGTTCTTGTTGCCCTCTCCTAAGACGTCTTAACATTAAGTTCTGTCCTTAATTGTCGAACGTCTTGACCTTGTTTGAGTAAATCTAAATTCAATGAAGAGTTAAAAGGTAGAACCTTCTAGGAGTTAAGAGTTAAGAGTTAAGAGTTATAAAATGAGTATATGTCTTCATTATGAGAGCATATTGAAGAGGTAACTCGGCTCTGATTTATTGTGACTGATCTAGGGTTTTCAGCAGCATTGTTTGAGTGATGTATAAGATTCACTTGCTTCTTGTGCTTGAACGATATCGTCTTCTTTTATCCTACTACTCAAGGTTGTTCCTTTTAGGAGGTTGTTTACACTTCCTCTCTCCCACATGTGTGAGTCGTGGACTCCTTAGACTATTGTTGCATGTCTCGCACTGTTTAAGGGTTGGTTTGGAGGTGTCATTGCATGTGGGTTGTTTTGTGAGTGTTGTTGTCTGTGTTGAGGCTGTCGCTTTTTATCCACTAAGTTGTCGCCAAAGTTGTGGCAGGTGCCTTGTTCATTATCAGAGCTCAGAAGTTCCATGGTTCATTAGAATCATTTTTGGACCACTTTTTTTAATAATTACATGTCCATACCCCTTGGGGATATTGTAATAAATGTACTAGCGTGGCAAAAAAATTGTAAAGGACTTGGTTTCCTAGTACTTAGACTTCAATCCGATCATTCCAAGGTGTTTTTTTCCTTGTCAATTATGCAATGTTGAATAAGCGATGTATAGTTTTCGAGTTTTTCACCGCTCCTCCAAAGTTGTAATAGCCGTCTTGGTGGTTAGGCCTTCGAAGGTTATTAAAGTTCACATGTCAATGTATATAAGCATGCTAGACATTGTTTTGAGTCATATGAACATTGCATTAGGTCCCCCATAGATTTTTTTAGTTCCGAGAAAAATCATGTTTCTTGTAAACTTTGGCTATTTTTTAATAACTTAATTGTAAAATTTATATTTGTTATAAAATGTGGTCTAGAACTTGTTTTTTCCATGGGGGTGCTCGTTTTCAAACTCAGAGCCACTATACCACAAACCTCAATTTTCCTAAGTTTTAAGTGATTATTTTCACTTCAGTGAAAAATCTCCAAAAAAATGAATAAAAAATTAGAAAATATGGAAAAAAAACACATCCCTAAATTAATGGAAACTTGTCCCAGACATGTTACAGTTCAACTAAGGATGATGTTGAGGCTAGTTGGAGACCAAATCAAGATCAAATCAAGTCGTTTCCAATCAAATCCATGAGGGGGGCAATTTCTCCGTAAATGAGCACATTTATCCATGACAAAGCTCGCTTCTTGTTGTATGTCACAAAAGAGGGGGGATGACCTACCTTGTGAGAGGTGTCACCTACCACCTCTAGTTTCACTCTAGTCCGCTCCCAATCTTCTCAAAAAACTCCAACGATTGGCAAATTTGGACCCCTTGGGGTTTGATCTCAATTGTCATATTTAAGCAAGAGTTTTGCTCTCATTTTCTCATGGTCAAAGAACCGAAGGAATGCTCGTGTTCGTATTGTATTGTTTTACTCTTTGGAATAAAGAAGCCTTTGGAGGCAAGATCTACAGTGTAATGTTTTTCATGTGTGGATGGTGATTGCCAAGTGCTTAAGAAGTATAATCTGTATTATTTGTCTTGTCTTTTGTCGGTTCACTGTGGGCCTTGAAGGGGAGCACCCTCCCAGTAGGGTAAGAGATTATTCTATTTTGATTTATGCTCTTACGGTTTGCTTGTTTTAGATCTCTTGGAGTTGCATGTGTTTTAAGTTTAATTGTGTGTTTTCTGAGTTTCTTTTTCCAACAGCGCATATGTTATAACCATCTGTTTGTGCAAGGATTTCTAAATTGTAGATAATCTCACTTGGTGAACGGGTTGAGCTAGTTTGAATCGTCCTCATCTTCAAGATCCTATTTTGGACATAGTCCCTTTCCACCAAAGCAGACTCCATGGCCTAACATTCCCAAGCTAAGTAGTTTATTTTTTTTTTTAAATATAAAGGCTGGTCTATTTAAGCATGTATCTAGATCTAGAAGCATAAAGTAATATTTTTAAAGTAGATATAGTTTTTATTAAGTGCGGATGCATATTTTCAATCATTTAGTACTTAATAGTTGTATGTTCTTAACGCTTTATTTGGCACATTTGGTGCATTACAGGTGTCTAGTTTTTCACTTTCATCGCCAAGACAAGGAGAAGTGCTACCGAAAAATCAAAGATCTAAGTTGTTCAAAGACCTCCCGAAGCACCATTCTTGATCCTGTCTTACTCGTAAAACCTTCCAAGCCTTTAAATCCAAATAAGGACCAAAGGCATCCTCCACCTCAAAACATGTAAAAATATAATAAGAAGAAGAAGAAAAGCAAGTGGGCTTTCCAAGCATCCGCACACCATCCCCCTCCTAGGGGGATTCGTGTCATCTCTTTGATAGTTTGTTTTTTTGTTCTTTTTTGTATCATTATTGCTTTAGGTTAGTTTCTTTTTAAGTTATGCTTAGTTTAGCTTTTTCTTTCAAGGGTTTATTTTTGTAAAGTAACAAATACTAACCCAACCATGCTCTCTCGAGTACGGCCTTCAAGCCTGAAAGAGACTCTTGGTTGTAGTAATTAGTTTCACACTTTATTTTTGTTTTCAGAATCTCAATTGTAATAAATAAACAACTTATTCCGTGTATGCTCTTGCCCATCACAGCTTCATCCTGATTTTTGGGATAGCCAAAAAGAGAAATGTGCACTCAATAAGTTTCACATCTAATAAAAACTCACAATTAATAAAATCGATCCCTTGTAATTTATGGGCAAATTCTCTGAAGAAGGCAAAACAACTAGAAAGTGAACACAGGGCCCCATTAAGCTACACCCTCGTTTGGTGTAGTGTCGGACATATCCCTGTGACTCCATCTAGCCCACATCTTCTTGCAAGGAGTGTAAATTTGAGCACATAGATCTGTAGACAAATGCACAACTCACAAAGTGGATCTCACAATTTACTCCGCAATTGAAGAATGAAACAGTGCAAAAAAAGGCTTGCAGCTGTGAATGCTTTCATTAATCAAAAAGTAATCCGATTATAATTACAATGAAGTAAAATGGCTTTAATAGCCACAAGCAATTCGAATCCACATGAGGAAGTTCGAATTGATTAGACTCTACTTGACTGTAGGTAACCAAGACCTTGTCTAAATCACTATCGAAGGACTCAGTAGTTAACTGACCTTGTCTAAACCATAATCGGAGCTCTAAAACACAACTCAATTGTTGCATTCAGTGTTGACTAAGGTTAACTGACTGTGGTAGGTGAGAAATGCGCCCCACATGTGTTCAATCAAGTAAACCTAGAGCTAACTGAATGTAGAGGGCTAGAATTGAATGTAACTGACTCCTAACTTAGCTTGACTAGTCATTAATTGAAGTGAACTAACCTTGGTTGGTTTCGGCACTCCCAGTGGCTTCCTAAATTGTAGGGATTGGTCTAGGAGGCTCCTAAACTGATGCAATCAAGTGCAATCAGTGGCAGTGAGCCTCAATTAGTGTTCCCCACACTTTAGTAACTGAAACACGTGCCCCACATAAGTCAAGTGGACTCAATGGTGTTAATGACTATAAATACACTGGATGGACTCTCGATTTAGACATGACTCCCAATTTAAACATATGACCAAATTTGGACAAGGGAGGATTAATAATCCTAACAAGGAGCCACTTTTGTCAAAATCCAGACACATTCCCTATACCTCACAGTATATCGAGAATCTTATTTTCCCTTGATCATTTCATCCATAATAACCAAAACTAACTAAGATACACTTGCACAACATTTCCCTTGCAGCGCTATTTGACTCAATTGACACTGGTCTACTTACAATGATCATACTTTTATTTAAGTGGATATTTTGTCGATGGAATATATTATTGTATGTTATTGAGGTTATCTAAATTATGTGCAAGTCTTGTTTCAATAATCGTTCATTTCAAACTCCTAGACTAATTTCATCTTTTTGTTTCTTAGCTTAGAAACCTTAGAATCTTTAATAAGGTCTACCCACCTTGGCTTCGCTAACAGTTGTCCTAGACAAAGGAGTTGAGTGTTGAGTGACATTATCTCATCTCAATACTTGCCCCCAAGAACGCACCCAATGGCTTGAAAAATTTTGCCACGCCGGTCCCCCTGAGGTGCGTGAAAGGCGGAAACATCGTTGCCTGTGTGAGGTGGTTTGAAGTTGTCATTGCCTATGTGGGGTGGTTTGAAGGTGTCGCTGCCTGTTGTGGACTGTTGTTTGGGTGTTGCTTCTTGTTGATGGTTGTTTAGGACTATCATGGACTGTTTTGAGGGTTGATCTCCATTG
This sequence comes from Pseudotsuga menziesii, assembly GCA_001517045.1. Lineage (NCBI taxonomy): Eukaryota > Viridiplantae > Streptophyta > Pinopsida > Pinales > Pinaceae > Pseudotsuga > Pseudotsuga menziesii. The sequence goes on from LPNX010265182.1 coordinate 600,471, forward strand.
CTTGAGGGTGTCATTGCCTGTGTGGACTGTTTCGAGGGTTGCTCTCTACTACTTGAGGGTGTCACTGCCTATTGTGGACTGTTTAAGGGTTGTTGTCCATTGCTGACCTGTCCTTCAGGACTGTAGTCCACTGTGAGGCATGTCTAGAGGGTGTTGTGAGTTGTTTGAGTCTTTTCTGTGGTTACCATCTACTGATTAAGGTTTGTCTGCTAGTTGAGGTCTGCTTTGGAGTTGTGTCGCATTCCCTAGCCTAGATTGATTGGACAAGGGCTTGATGTTTCTGGGTTGTCCTTGACTATGCCGTACCCTCATCAGGCCTCGGCACCTACTGATGTACCTGTCTAGCCCTATCAGTACTTTATTTCTCTCAGGTATGTGCATACCCTTAGGTAAGGGTCAGTGATTTATTTCATTTATTGACTTGTTAATTCGGTTTTATTTATTGCTGCTGTCCTATTATTTATGTTTTCGCTTCAGTAGTATTGTTTTAATGTTTATGATTTTACTGTGCACATCTGCATTATTTAAATTTTTGTTTAAAAACCCTAACTTTAACAGTATGAGAGATGTATTGTGGGTGCATGTATGAACCAACAGTCTGATACACCTATCTTGCTAAATCTAGAAATTAACAATAAAATTTATTGCAGTAGTTTATTTCTCTTTTACATGGATAACAATTGTCTCACTAGACTCGTAACAATTCTATGCCTACATAAAATCAATTTTATCTAATCCTATTTAAACCAAAAGAAATCAATGAACACATGTATAGGTTAAATGCTATTATACTTCAATGATACTGTTGCCCCATTATTGAACAACAGCTTTTATATTTTCATATTTTACATGGGTTGAGAGCAACAATGGGTCTAGTGGATCTCTAGAATCCATGAAATGCACTCTCTCAGAAGTTGGAATTGATGATAAACTGCAATGTTGAGGAAAACCTGCATTTCGCTAAGGAAACCCCTAGGATCATCTTTACAAAGGAATGAACCTGCACAACTGCATTGCTCAGTAAGATGGGAAGACTTTACTTGGCGACATTTTGAACATACAAGGTCTTGTACGTGGTACAGGCGCTCTCTTTGGCGTACAATTTGGAGTAGTGCATTTTCAATCCATTCTTTGTTGTATGGCTGACCACACTGTGGCACAGCACATCGCCAATCATGCTCTAGCAATGCAGCATCACGGCAGAGATCTAAGTCCCTGCAATCATTGCAATAACTGGAACCAAAACAGCACCCAGCGTTTGTCAGTGACATTTCAATTCAATTTAAATCAGGTTTTTCCAAAAATAAATAAAATAACAATACCCTAATATTTATTCTGTGCTCAAAAAATGGGAGTTTTGATCAATTGAAATTAATCTTATGCATATCTTGGAGAACTGGTACACTTCTATGCTAAAAACCACGACCATAATGCCTAAGGGCAATAGGCTTCTCTCATGTTAGAAGCAGATGGATTCTATGCTTTATTTTGTTTCAAGTTTTTCTTGGTTTCAAAAACAACAAAAACAGAAGTAAAATATGAATAAGATTTTTGTTTCCATCAACCAGAGCTTGGTTGGATGGTAAAGCAGGGGTGTTTCATAACTCCCAACAACATCAAAATCTTCTCAAAGACGTGCTTCATCCTTTGGAAACCATCATGCCCATGTGAGCTGGTCATCTCAAGCGATTGGTACCATTTGCAAGTCCTGGGTGACTTTGGTGTAATAGGCTTCTCACTTGTTAAAAACGGATGGACTCTATGCTTTATTTTGTTTCAAGTTTTCAACATGGTTTCCAATGTTTGACTTTTAAAAACAATAAAAAAATTAAGTAAAATCTGAAACAATTTTTTGTTTCCAACTTTTCCATCAACCAGAGCTTTGGTTGGAAGGTAAAACAGGGGTGTTTCACAACTCCCAACAACATTCAAATCTTCTCAAAGAGATACTTCATCCTTTGGAAGCAGTCTTGCCCATGCAAGATGGCCAACTCAAGCAGTTGATGTCATATGCAAGTCCTGGGCGACTTTGGTGGAATAGATACCCCAACCCATGGTTTCATAGCCAAACAGATCCTTCTAGTGTTCTAAGCCAACTATAATGCATTGTAATAGTCCTAGATTGAAGGTAAGGTTTGTCACAATGATATTAGGAAACATCTTGTCAAAAGAAATGTTCCCTTCCATAATATAAATGTACTTTGCTTCAAAAATAAATAAATCAAGAGTCTTCAGCATGTTTTGTTTCTTTACCTGCAAATCACATTAGGAAGAGTGAATGATAGGCAAGGATCGTGAAATTGTGCCTCTGGAGAAAACTCTCTTACATGGACCAACTTTAGAAGGTTTTTTCGCATCACCTGCAGGAAAAGCAGTTCAGTATCTAACAGCTGTAATGCATACCTGAAAGAGTGTCAAACTTTTCAGTGCTACTTTTTAATTTTCTACAGATATAAATAACCTTCTTATTCATGTGCATCCATGTTAACATAACTGTAGATGAGCATTGAAATTTTAATATAACAATCATATTACATTCTGAAAAGGCGAGAATATCTAATATGCTTTGTGAGTGTATTTTTATATATCTTATTCATCTTTTTTTATCTATCATGTTTCCCCCACGTACTCATTTTGGGGGTGATCGTGTTTCCAAGTGTTCCCATTTCAACAATTTGTACATGTTTCCATGTTCCGTGCAACTTAGAGCCCCATACATTCCCGGCACTAGAAACATTTAACTGGCAGCTAGGGATCATTCAGATTGAATAAATAAAAATTACAAACAAAATTGAACTGCGATGTTTTATGCCAACTGTTTCTATTTTAAATTGTTTAATTAATGTGTCAAAAATAAAAGAAGTTACTTAGAAAGGATGTAGTTTCTTGAAATTGGGGACAAGACAGATATGCTGGTGTTCCTTTTATATGCAATGGAGTAGTCTGCGTATCACAGCTGGCCCAATGCTGTAAACTTCTTGATCTACTTTTATTGTTCAGTAACTGAATATAAGATGTGTTGTCGCCTATCACACACCTTGAGGGGGTTACGCTGTCGTGGCAGAAATCTTCAAGCCACTAAGTGCGTCTTTGGGGGCAAGTCTCGAGTCCAGTACTGTCACCTGATCTCGACTCCTTTGTTTAGGCAAACTCATAGCGAAGCAAAGGGGGGTAGACCCTATTTGGTTGCTAAGGCTGATTAAGCTTTAGTGGTGGTTTATGGATGAGTTATTTAGGAGTTTTTAGAAGATAAATAGTGAAGCCAAATATTGAAACAACAGTTTAATACCATAGCATAAAATTATAATCAATCAACACATGAATGAACTCGAAGCAAATGATTGTACGATATAGAAAAATAGACTAGTGCTGGAAATGGAGTCACAAAATTGTAATGTTGAAGATGTGTTACAATTGTTCTTGGTCAGTTTTAAATTAATGATGAGATGAGTGGATTAAAAAGGGGAAGGGGACTCCAGATATACCTGATGGTATGAGGAGTATGTCCAAAACCTTTATAAAATGTTGCTACACACAAAGAAATATGGGTTGGATCGAAGTCCCTGGGACGTGTCCAACACTGCGCCAAACGAGTGTGTAGCCTGACGGTATCCCAAGGTCACTATCTAGTGGTTCTCACTTCCTCTGTGAACCTTCCCCACAAAATATTAAATAGAGGCTTTGGATTTCCACCTTGGGAGGCTTAATTGAATATGAGACTAATTTAAACTAGTCACTCACGTTGCTTTTGACGCATCCAAATGGTCAGTCGAACCGCAGCAGTGCAAAGCATACACAACAGGGCCTTGTTAAAGTTTTAAGAATTTTATGGCAAAATTTTTTGATTAGAAAGGTAAAACCCAAGAGTCTGTTTCCAGGTTCAATACCCAAGCAAGCCCTTGTCCATGAACCGTACTCAAGAAAGTAAGGGGGTTTATTTAACATGAAATAAAAACTGAAAAGTAGAAGTTGTCTAATTACTACACTATCGTAGTAGTGGGTAAATATTTGTTTACTTTGAAACATGGAAAGATATATCGAAAGGAGACTAATCAAAGTATACATATCTACAAATATAAACTAGTCTAAACAAACTAGAAAAGGCATGAAAAATGACACTAACGCAAATCCCCCTCTGGGGGGATGGAGAGTGGGCTCTAAAGAGCCTACTCGAAAATTTTATTACGTGGTTACAATATGCATAAAGAAAACGCGCTATGGTCCTTGTTATCTGGGATCCAAAAGCATACAAAAGTAAAAAAATTGACTATAGGCGAGAAAGGGAGCCCCAAAAGATCTTGAATGGCTAAAATCTTTGAAAAAAGACCAACACTTCCTTCTCCCTTATCACCAAACCTGCAAAAACAGCAAGCTATCAATCCCTAAAGATGCTCAAAAACATTTTAGGTGTCTTTGAACATCCACGAAAATATTCTTAAAAAATGACCAAGTAAAAACTATGATAAAAACCGTAAATTAACCAAGTAATTAGAAGTTGTCTAATTACCACACTACAGCAGTGGTGGGTAAGTATTTGTTTACTTTGAAACAAGGAAAGATTCATCGAAAGGAGACTGATCAAAGTATACAAATCTACAAAAATAAACTAGTCTAAACAAAAACTAGAAAAGGCACAAAAAATGACATCGACGCAGATCTCCCCTGGGGGGATGGGGAATGGGCTCTGAAGAACCTACTCATAAATTTTATTACGCGGTTACAATATGCATAAAGAAAACGCTCTTTGGACCTTGTTATCTGGGATCCAAAGGCTTACAAAAGTAAAAAATTGACTATAAGCGAGAAAGGGAGCCCCAGAACGTCTTGAATGGCCACGACCAACACTTCCTTCTCTCTTATCACCAAACCTGAAAAAACAGCAAGCTATCAATCCCTAAAGATGCTCAAAAACATTTTAAGTGTGTCTTTGAACATCCACGAAAAAATTCTAAAAAAATGATCAAGTAAAAACTATGATAAAAAGCGTAAATTAACCAAGGAAAGCAAGTTTTCCTTGGGGTCTTTGCTTGCTTTTGAGGGCAGCCAATATGATGCACTTTAACTTGCAAAATTTAACTTCTAAACTCTTGCAATAAGATTACTCCAAACAAGCTAAAGATTTTCCTTTCGAAACTTGTAAAGAAAAAGCAATCTAAGCTAGATCTCTCTATCTAAAAGATGGAAGCTTTTATGCAACAAATGAGATCTAAGCTAAATGATCCTATGTATTAGATCTATGAATAATTTTACTTTTAAAAGGGAATAGATCTAAACAATAAGGCAATAACTAGTAACCGATTGAGAAATTTTTTAATTTGAAGAGGAGAGAAAATGCTTGTTGCTAGAAAGATCCACTAAGGAAACTTGTTAGTGGAGTGCAGAGGGACGATGTCTTCACAATCTTGTTGGAAATGCAGTTGAGCCAAGCTAGATCCACAACTCTTCCACTCTTGGCAACCTGAAAGCTAAATCATAATCTTGCAACACAACCTTGTGAGATCTAGATATACACATGCAAAAAGACCAAATACCATGCAAAACAACCTTATTTAACATGTAAATCTTAAATCTCTAAGCATACATAACAAATAGACAGCAAGTAATCTTGCTTACAATGATCTATTCCTAAGATTCGAAGGAATCCTTCAAGGCCATACAAGATGAAAGCAAGAATTGAAACAAAGCAAAATCACCTCAATAGTAGCATGACAATGGTACTCCACACATGAAAGAACTACACAGTTTAGCCTCCAAAACATCTTTATTACAACAATGAATGATCACAACAGTATTACAACAATAGCAAGCTCTTCCCAAGCAACTCTAACTAGCTTGAATAAGAGAGGCCTTGCTTTATTTATAATCAAAACCAACCAAGAGGGGCGCATCCTCAAGTGCCAGTGGAGGTCGAGTCCTTGAAAAATCAAAGGAATGTGTTAGGTGTAATCTCCAAGAGGATGTGCCACCTCTCAAATAGAGATATGCGCTCCCACCAAAATCCTTACCAACCAAACGCCTGACTCCAACAATGCAACATGTCACAAATCAAAGCACGTGAAGGATTTAAGCGCATGATCTTAAATCTCACTTAGATAAACAAAAGGGAGATGTGATTGGAGATAGAATGAGCTTTAAAATTAATGGAGAGGCGCCCCCACCAAATCTTTTCCAAACCAATCTTTTGATGACACATCAACCATGACGTGAGAGCCATGAGGGGGGCGCATCTATTTTCCAAAGTTTGATTCATCCTCTATCCAAGTCTATTTCATTTCTAACATTTTATCCAAAGTTTGATTCGCCCACCATGAGACAAGTTAGCCACCCTTTCCATGTCATTTCAACATCATCCCTTTAACTTATGACTTTTGTAGATTTGTTACATTTTTAGCATTAAATTGACTTTTTATGCACCTTTAGAGGAATTATGCTTTGCGAGATGATTTGGTCGCATGAAACATCGGAAAAATGGCCTCTAGGGTAAAGAGGATGGTGCATAAAAAGTCAATGGATGGTGCAATCCTTTGGTCTTCGATACTACTCCTAAGGGTTAGTTGCTAGTGACATCATCAAGGTGTGGCCAACCCCTTGAGAAACAACCTAGCAATAACCAATTAGGAGAGAGGACATCACACATCATCACCTTGGTCAACTTGACCAAGATTCACCAAGTTAACTGACCAAAGGTGCTCCTATAGGAACTACTTGGTCTCAGACCAAGAAGTCTTTGTCTTGGCCTGCAGAATCTGCTTGGACCTCGTGTCCAAGAAACTATCTGGTCCCAAACCATAATACCCTAGAGACATCTAGGGGCCCTAACCACATGTTAGGGACTTTGCCATGGCATCAACCTGCTTGGTCCCATACCAAGAACCACAGGAGACTATCAAGGGCCCTAGGGTACCTTCTTGGGTCTTACTCTACCCTAGTTAACTGACTAGGGTACCATCATCTCTGAAAATGGGCCTCGCAGTTGCACTAACTTTAACAATATATATATAGTGTAAAATTTTAATTCCAACTCCATTGCACGCAATTGCCACTAAGCTTGGATCTATCTTGATTCTTAACCCAATATCTATTAAGTACTAAGAGAGATCAAAACACTCGAGGTGCAAATTTCAATGTAGTTAGCTAGTCTTTGAGGGTTCAAAAGCATTAGAGTTTTGCACCTTGATGCTTTTCATCCTCTCAACACTCAAAATATCTAGAGTTAAAATGGATCTAAGATTTTGGTATACAACTAAAAAAGAAAAAGGCTTTACAACCATTGTTGACCTTTATAACCCTAACGCAATATTTCTAAAACCACAAAAAAATAAAAATCCATATCTTTATGTTAAAGTTCGAAAAATAATAGATTTTAATTGGAAATTTTCCTCTCGTCATTAGTAATTGTTCTATGGTATTTCCCTATTTCCTATGGTTCTTCTAAGAAGCCTACCCTAGGTTTCACATCCTTCCTAGTATCCAGCCATTCCTATTCCTAGAAACTCATTTTTATAGTACCTCATTTGTTATACTTCATACCTAGAACTCAATCCTTGTTTATAAGGCAATTGTGGCTATTTATTCATGAGGATTAGTCAAAAGTTATGTTAGCTAGTTGTGGAAGCTTTGGTGAAATCAAGTCAACTCATTTTGGATTATTTGGATGCTTGAGCAAGCCATGTTTCATGTGTATTAAGTGATTACTTATGCAACCAATATAAAATGCCACAAGATATCAAATAAGATATTATTTATAACTTCGTCCAAATCTAACTTGTCCCTGTGGACATACTGAATATCATTTATGTCTTGCATTTTTTTATCATAAACAAGTCATTTTAAATCTGAATTAATCTATATTAATTGTAACTTTCAATTGACTCAGCCTACTAGCATTAAAAAAAATTCTCTGTGGTTGGAAGCATTTAGTTGTTTTTTCCAATCCTTGCATTTGCTACGTTTTAGATTAAACTATTTCATTAATTCTCGCAACAGACAAAAGTTTATTATTTCATGGGTCTAGCTCAATTGGTTGTGGGATGAAGTGTTATCCTCCCCACCCAGGTTCTATTCCCCTAAGTGACATGTTGAGCTCATATGGCTATATTATTGTTGGCTTCGAGTCTGACTTGGCCTTGTTCCCTGAAGAATCTACGGTTTACCCTGAGTACCATCCTCGAAATGAAGGGAACTGCATGGGGGTTTCCTAGGATAATTAGCTGGAATAAAAAAAATTAGACAAGTTTATTTTACTGAACCTGTGTGACAATATGGATTGTCATGTGCATTGCATGAAATTCAAATAATACATGAGTTGTTTTCAAAAAAATGACAAAACTCTCAATAGAGGAATTAAGCTTTAGAAGTATTTTGAAACTACCCCATAAAAACCTTAATTCTTTCAAAATTTGCTTTCAAGATTTGTACACATGATTCACAGTAAACATGCTAGCTGCAGAAAGTTAGAACTTCAACAATTCACGTTAAGATAGAGGTTATACAAAGTATAAGTTGGATTTCGTCCTTGCAAATAATAACTAAATGACATCAAAAAGTATTATGGTAAAGATCAATACCAAAACATCATGTTGAACACGTTGATCAAGAGCAAGAACAGCACAGACATGCTTAATGAATTCCAAGGCACCATCACCCATTGGTAAGTGAGAACCAGCCAATTTGGGGAACTCGTGGGAAACAGCCTCTACAGAAGCATCCTCTTTTCTTCCTTTAGCAATAATATGACGCAGTATATCACGGACAATCCTCAGAAGCTTGTCTGTAAAGTATGATGCAATCTGCAAGATAAATTCAGAAAAAGTCATGATGATTCAACACAACTTTAGCACCCTCCATTTATTATTTATAGTTAAATGAAATAAATGCCAACAACTAAGATTTTTTTAGCTAGTTACCTGTTCCTTCAGAAATGAGACTTCCTCTGATTCAAGATCTGCTGCTGCTGCAACTGTAACTGAAGGTGTGCAAAGACTGCCCTCCCTTGCAGCAGCACGCAATGCAGCCTGCTCTTGTGAATGTTTCCAAGGGCTATATATAAATTCAGACACTATGACAACAAAGTAATCCTGTAACCAAATGGCAAGATGTCGTTAGATCTTGTTCTATATAATGTGAAATCATAACAAATTCAATGTGATTATTTACCTCTAGCTTTATATTTACATGTTGAGGGAAAACTAGGAAAATCAATTTTCTAAATTAATAAATAAAATAGAAAAGGACAAATTCCTAAAAGGGAAACCAATGGAAATCTATGTATTGTTAAAGACAGTCCAAAAAAAGACTAGTCTCTGGAGCATTCCATACACTCGCAGAGAGCGATTACTATGTCTAAAATAAAACTCCCCTTAAAAAATCTAACTGTTCAGCTCTGACTATTCTCATGGCCAAGGTTTTTGCATTAACTTTGCAGAAGACATTTAGAAATGTGCTGGGCCTCCATCCACCAATAGTGTCTCTCGTTGTGTTCTGGAGAAAAACTCAATTAACTCCTCATTCAAAAAAATCATGCAAAAACTTTCTGAGGATCCCTTCAATCATGTAAACAGATCATCCCCTACAGTATCCCATATGGCGTTGTGGAACACACAAGGGAGACCATCCAACCCTGAAGATTTTCTAGTTTAGGGGAGGGTCAAGAAGAGTTTTTTCTTTTGAGAGATCCCTGTTAAGAACTCCTGTCTGGTGGCCTCAGATTCCAGTTTCAGCACAACTTGACACATTCGTATGGGCATGGAGTTGCAAATCCAATGGCAATTTTGAATTAGTACAACTGATTGCTACTGGATTTTTGTGGAAGCATCAAGGTAAAATCACTTTCCAGGAGGACCACTCCCCATTTATTCTAGGAGATTTGAGAAGCTTTAAGCTGGAGTTGGATTTGCTTGTGAGAAATTAGACTGAAACTCCATGATTTATATTGTAATGTTGAGTCCCTCCCTTCGTCTGCATGCTTATATGGTTTCCTTTTTTACTTTTCAAGGGCAGGATTTTCGTGTGGTGTCATTATTGGTTTCATTTACTTATACGCGGCATTTTCCCCAAAAAATGAACAGTGCTTTACAAGGGCCTATTTGGAGAGACTGTAGATGGGCCTGTAATTTAGCTCATTTATTAATAACAGCAGAAGATTGTACCTTCTCACGTATAAAAGAACTCCACTTGCCCCTACCTTCTACTCATACTGAGTTCTGATGCATTACCTTATTGAGCAATGTATAATCCTCCAGGATCTCACATAAACTCAACAATTGTCATGGTTGGTGTTGTACTGAGGACTGCCTACAAAATCGAGAATTTCCAAAAAAAAAAATCTGTTCATTGTGACAAACCAAAGACCATCAAACACTGGTTTTTGTAATGCTTTTTCTCCCAGCAGTGTTGGAAAACAATGCAACAAAAACTATCTTATTTACTGCAAGACAATTTTCATTTGCAGAGAGCATTGCTTGGGACCTGCAGTCAGCACCTTCTTAGTCACTGTGTTGGTCTATGACACTATATCCAACTTCAGTTATGTATTTTCTCATTGAACTGTAAGTATGTGTTTGAAGGAATTCTATGTACAGCCTCTGCTTTTAAAAGCTGTCTTTGAATGAGGTAAGCGTTCAAGTCAAAGCTAAAGGTTTTCTGCTCATCATGATGCTAAGAATATATGTGCCTATGTTTTTTCTGACCTTATTGCAGGCTGACTGCTTTAAGGTAATTCTTCGTGTTCTGTAAATATTTATTTTCAGTAGAAGATGAGCCATACATTCTCGGAACCAAGAGAAAAAAATGATATTAATTCTATTTTTCTTAAAGAAGAAAGGTCAATCAGATATTTAATGACCTTTCATAACAATTACCATCATTAGATATCAATGCAATTACGCAGTTATGCAAGTAAAAGTTGACCATGACAAATCATAAGATTTCTGTGATTATCAATCAAGATACAGTAAAAATCTGGCTTCTGGCATGCTCTCCTTGGACTTGACCCTTGTTTGCACAGTGCTTTTAGTTTAGAAATTGATTTAAAGGGAGTAAAATATTATCCAACATTAGGCACATGGAGCATAATAAAACACTTTTAATCCTGAGCCATCATTGGGGCAGTAGTGGGGTACATTACATTCTGGCCTTTCAAAAGACCATAAAATGTAATGGTATAAGTGCAACCATACAAGCAATCAGAATCCTGTTTGACATTGTATTTTGAATATATTTATCAGATGCATTTTGTCTTCAGCTGTAGATTGATGTTAAAGTGGCCGGCTTTTAGAGAATGCTGGCAAAGGCTTATAATTTTCAATATCATATTTTAATACCATTTTCGTGAGTTTTGTTAGCATATTTACTTAATTTCAAGGAAGTGCTTCAGACCTTATAGGCACAATCAGCTTTCCTTAAGGGAACAAGTTTTCAGGAGACAATACTGAATATACACAAAATGATTAAAATTGTCCATTTTGTATACCAGTTGCCACATCAGTATCTGAGATATCTCTATTCTAAAGATAAGACTTTAAATCTTAGTTGAATAGATGCAGTACTTATAATCTAATGAAATAAGACAAATTAAGATGTGATACTATAACTACAAACCAGTTAGATGCAAATACATAACAATTTGTCAACAGTAGATAAAAATTTTAAAAAATAAGATAAGGTCTGATTATTCAAAGTTCTGTGTCATATGCGTGATAATGTAAAGGAACAAGATAATTTAGTTTTGAAAACCTTCATGATATGATCTCTTTCTTTCATCTATTACTGCTTCAAAATTCAATAGAAACAGCAGTCTCCCTTTGAATATCGATGCAGTAAAGACAACACTATGGAGTTAGCAATTTGCTATATTGATGGGATTTGTTAGACAGACTACGATCAAGAGACAATGAGTTTAAATATTAAGTAATCTTCAGAAAATGCTTATGTTATTTAGTGAAAAACTTTTTAGCTTATCTACTTCTTAAATCTCGCTTTCTTTATATGCCTGCCACATGATCAGGTCATCACCCTTCTTATTCCCTAATAGTGATTTTTAAGGGCAAGGTTGGCAAACCTGTTAATATAAGGTGATCACTTTCTGACAAATGAGTAAAAGAAAACCTTTCTAAAAAACTCCACCTTTGTATCAAAGTAGTTCTTAGGAGGAGCAAAGGACCCTCCTTGGGGTCTACATTGACCAGCTGGAATCCTTCATCCACAAGCACATTAAGGTTGGAAATGGCTGTCTGTTGCCTTCTATATCAAGTGTTGATTTCCCTGCTCCTTTCACCAATGACTTAATCTTTATGGCCTCTGCTCTTGGGGATCTACAAAGACAAATTAATGCCCTAGCCAGTTTTTGTGACCATCAAAAGTTGAGGATCGACCTAGGCAAAACAAGGTCATGATCTTCAATGCATTGAGGAGCTTTCTCTCTAACCTACAGTTCTACTTTTCGGGGGTAGAGATTGAGATTGCAAGAGCTTACGCCTACATGGGTGTCCACTTCATGGGGCCTCGTTTAGCATGTGACAACCTCTCTAGCCTTGACTCGACAAAGGGTACAACTCCCTAGCCCTCATCAAGAAACTGTGTTTTGAGAATCAATTCAGGACATTCAATCTAAACTTTACCCAAGGTACTCTACGGTTCAAAGATCTAGGGACCCAGCTTGCTACTGACTGACTAGGCCCGAATGGAGAGAGTTTAAACCATGCTCCTCAAGCATATCATCCGACGCAAAAGGATAGTCCCCCAACCCATTATTCAAGTGGAGTTCAGAGTCCACCCATTTTGCCCAGAGGTCGTCTTTCGTCTAGTCTCTTACATAGAGCCAGGACCTTCAATGACTATGGCTTTGGGAGAGAGAGGTACCCTTACCTTGCAATCTACTCCTCGAAGGCCCTTGCTTCAAATTGCCCCACAAATCATGCACAAGGTTAGTTCTTAGAGGCCTTGCACAAGATTGGTTCTCATAGGCCTTTCAATTTCTTCAATCAATGACCATCTCCCCTGAGTGTCTTCCCCCCATCAACTACTCCCTAAACATGTTAGGCCATCTCTAACTGACTAGACAAGAACTAAACCATGCCATTAGAGAGGACATCTACAAATTGTATATCTAAGTTACTTGGACCTCACCTCCGAAGAGCCTAGATTCAAAGATGTTTTTTCTATCTGGACCATTTCTTGGAGTTGTGAGATGGCATCATCATACATCCCCCATTCATGTAAAGGCATTGGATGCATTACTCAATATCTCTATAAGCCAACTCCAACTTGGCTCTCATAGACTCTAGGTGGAGACCAATCAACATATTCATTAACCAAACAAGATTTGTCAGATGAGCCACCTTCAAGAGTCAAAAATACAAGTGCACCTCATTTTCAAGTGTCCCTTGTACTATGAGATCACAAGGTGATACCACTACCTCTAAAGGGACTCAAGGATCTCCCTATCTACTTACTTCAAGTATGAAGATCAAAGACGCCTAACCCTCTTCATCAAGGAGATACTCATCTATAGATGCCAGTTCTTACACTCCCCGCCCTGCCATGAGACTATCAACAGTATCGCCTCATACTTTCATGTTTCCCTGCCAGATCAAGGCAACAAGAGATTGGGGGGTTCAGAGTATTCCAAAATCCAAATCATATAATGGTGAGACATTATGCCTCCCCTCAACCTCTCTCGAAGAGGTTGATTCGAAGGTGTCAGTCTAGATTTCCTGCCACACATCGTCATAGTGACACTAAACGGATCTAGAGCTAGGCATTTCCCACCCATTGGATTACCTTCCAACTTCAACAATGTAATCAGAGTTCTATACATACTTTCTTTCTTCCACTTTGGTTAGTAGAAAGGAAGGGCTTCGTCGCTCCTACATCCCCTCCCCAAATATCATACAATAGGATCCCAATATGGTACGTTACAACTCTGACAACAAACCAATGCCTCGATTCTCCCTTTTGGCATTTATCATCAAAACTAAAAGATTTTGACGTTCTTATTTCTCTCTCTTTCTTGATCAGTGTTGAAACGTCCCAATCTCATATTTTCACTTTGGAGCACTACACCTATGACGCTATTATATATCTTCTGAGTTTGGTTTCAATTACACCAAGTGGTTAGTGTAGCTAGACACTTATATAGGTTCTGTCACCACACCTTGTTAAAGATAATGCAATTGCGAGACCCATTCTCAAGGAGGATGGTACCCTAGTCCATTAACTAGGGTTCCTGGTCAGTGAACCAAGCAGAGTAAGTCCCTAGAAGGTACCCCAAGGCCCCCAACAATCTCCTAGGGTTTTTGGTCTGGGACCAAGCAGGTTGATGCCATGGCAAAGACCCTAGTATGTGGCTAGGGCTCCCATATGTCTCTAGGGTATTCTAGTCTGGGACCAAACAATTTCTTAGACACGAGGTCCAAGCAAATCCTACAAGTTGAGACAGAGACTTCCTGGTCTGGGACCAGGTAGATTCTTGGTTTGGGACTTCCTGGTCAGTTAACCAGGTGGATCTTGGTCAGTTGACCAATGATGTGCGATGTCCTCTTCTCCTAAATAGTTATTGCTAGGATGTTTCTCAGGAGACTGGCCACCCCTTGATAATGTCACTAGCATTTGACTTTTTAGGAGTAGTCAAGAGGATAAAACTTCCTTATACAATGATGATAGAACTCATAGTCATCGTATGGAACACGTGGACAATATATATTGAGAGAAAAAGAGTAAAAGTCCGTGGTCTTATTTCCCCACCTTGATGTGACCCCTCTAGTTGACTTATGGTCATGTGTTTCCCTATTGGTCCTAGCGCCCTTCTTGTGTGTGGTACCTTAACCCTTTTGCTATGAAGCTTATTGTTTTTATTGTTTTTATTTTGTGTGACCTTTTGACCATTGGTACCCTATCCTAAGTCAACCTAACATTATTTTATGTTTTGATTGGTAAATCCCCTAAAAGCTAGGAGTGGTAGAATGACCCTTCTAGAAGTCATGAGAAGGTTATAAATAAAAGTCCTAAAACTCCTTTTGGAATGTGTCTTGTCAAAAGGAGGATTGGAGATCTAATTCTTGACTTCTCTAAGGGTTTGTGACTCCTCTACTTGACGTCTAGGGTTTACTTTTGCATTTTTGCTTGACGTTTTGGGTGTTGTTGTTGATCTTGCCCTATTATGGCTACCACCCTTTCATCTAAGCCTTTGTTGCTTGCTCAACCGTTGTCTACGGTTGCTGTTGCTATTTTTACAATCGATCGTGACCCTCCTGCCTGCTAGTGTGCTATAGAAACTAGTTGTGAACCTTTGCGTGGCTTCCCTGCTTCAGCCATGACTGTGTAGCTACCCAGCAAGGGTCGTGACCTCTTTCTACCGTTAGAGTTTGGTCATGACCTCCTTCTGTTGTTAAAGTTGGGCCATAACCCTCTTATTGTTGTTAGACTAGGGTCGTGACCTTTTGTGTGTTATTCGATTGATCTGTGATCTATGTTGGGTTGATCCGTGACTTGCGTTGCTCCTAGGCTGAGTTGTGACCTCCTCTTGTTGGGTCGTGACCTTTGTGTTGGGGTCTATCTAAGATGAATCGTGACTTTCTGTGGGTTGCTAACTTGGGTCGTGATTTTTGGTGGGTTGCTAGACTAAACCTTCAACTATGTTGGTTGCCTAATCTAAACCTTGACTTGTATGGGATGCTAGACTAGGGTTGTGACCCTAGTTGGACTGTTAAGTTGGGCTGCTAGGATTTAGCAGTAAATCTTTTGAGCCTCTTTAAGTAGTTACTTTTCCCTTGTGCAAATGTTGTTATATGTTCAAGGGTTTGAAGTTTCATTCTCTTTTAGACTGTTTTGACTAAGCATTTTGAGGTATGTACCTATTTAACTCTACCCTACTAATTCTCTCAAGTTGTCCATTGTTTTTTTGGTGATTTGTCCTCAAAAGGAAAAAGTCTAACCTAAACCAGCATTGTCCTTTCTTTATTGTTATTGTTTGCTAGGTTATTTTTATAGTATTGTTGTTACTATTTACTTTCTTGTACCTTGCAATTCATATCTCATGGACCAACTTTAACACAGTGATCACTGAGGAGTGTTAAAGTTGAAAGAGATGAAATTATGTTTTAATTGTATTACAATTGTACTATTATGTATCTAACATTGATTTAGATATTATTATGTTATGCATTAAAGGACAAATTTGTTAAATTTTCTATCTCAAACCTAACCTAACGCAAATTTCAACACACCTAACCCTCTTCTGCTCTTTAGGGTCTCTCTTCCCTAGCTCAAGTAAGGAATTCTTAACAGGAATACTAACCTTAATAGGAATCCTAAAGTTTAACAATGAAGCACAAGGTAAATTTTTAGAGTAACCCTAGCAAAACAAGGTTTTTTGTGAAAGTAAAAGATGATGGTGACGAAGGTATTGGAGACTAATGTTTTATCAAATGGGAAAATGGGATCAATCAAGGATAGTAATGAAGAGCTTACTGACATCCAAGGATAGCTAGGTCTTGACAGCGAATTCCTACCATATCCAATAAAGGCCAAATTTATCCAAGAATCTACAAGGGAATAATTGGAGTGGTATCTTCAACACTAACTTTGACACAATATTTATAAAGCATGGAGTCCTAAAGCATACAATCAGGAGCTGAAAATACACCACCTATTCAACCATAAACCTAATAAATTTATCCTTGCAAAGTAAAGAGTTTACTTGCAAATCATCCCAAGCAAGAAACAATTGTTGATCCAAAATAATAAACCATAGCATTAGAAATATATTCTCATCATAGAGCTAACATCAACCATCCATAAACACCAAGTCTTAGTGGGATTACTCCCCCAATCCAAACATGGGAAATGAATGAGCAAGGGACTCTTATATAGGAGAGAAGCTCAACTTCCTTTACAATAAAATAAAGATAGAATCCTGGATCTAGCCTAGGGTAGAGTAAACAAATCAAGATATTCCAACAAACCGTTACGATTCTAATAGCATCCAAGAAATATGGTGGTCAAAACCACAAGTACAATATCCAAGAGAAGAAAGGCCCAAGAAAGGGGTGTATCCATCAAATGAGGGTGATTGATGACCAAAAGAAGACAAACCTAGCCTCCAAAGGCTCTCCAAGCCAAAAAGCCTCAAAAAGTGGAGCACTTGCTCAAATAAGTTGAATGCTCTCCATGAAAAGGCTCCATTGGATATACATTGTGGCCCGTTTAAAGTTTAAACGATAGTTCTAGAAATTATAACTTCCTCAATATTTATCAAATTTTCTATTATAACCAGTTTTCAGATGGTTTAATTCTAGGCACTCTGTCAAAAGATAACTACTCCCCAAGCTAAGACGCCCCTCCAAAAACTCCCCATCAAAAATGGCCTAGATGAGTGTGTAAACAACCCTCCAAAGGAGACCATCAATCTTAAATAAGAGCATACAACTCATGAACAAGTGCCCACAATAGATAAATGAGGAAGGGCACGACCCCTTCTACAAGCCACTAGAATGTCACCACACATGCCACAAGAGAGAAACAAGGAGGGTGCTTAACCAAAGATGATACCCAAAAGTGCTATGAAGACATGTATGTGCCAAGGATCAAGGACTCTCCACAAAAAAAGGCCTCCACAAGCATCAATACCAGGTTATCCAAATCTCCATTGACATGTAACACCCTACTGAAAATGTGATAAAAAACACATTTGGACACCCATGGAAAATGAGGGGTAATAGGCTGCACTTTTTCTTTCATTTTCTTTATCTTACCATTTACATCGGATCTGCTTCTGCACTCCCACATTGCACTCACACTGGGTGTGTCTTTTAGTCCTATTGACCTAATTTTATGGTCATCTATTAGACATTAATAAAATAATCTTGTCTTATCTTATCTTATAATCTTGGATGTGTTGATCCAACCACATTTGGGAAAATGGTAACATGCTTGGTTATTCTTAGGCCCTTGCTTCATTTTTACTTTAGTATTTGATTCTCTAAAGTGACTTTCATTAATGGTATCAAAAAATAGCTATTGGACAGTACAGAAAATCAATTTTTCAAAAACTAGTTAATCTTGTATCCTTATTTTAGGAGAACAGGAGACTGCTAACAAATGCCTTTAAAATGACCTCTGTGGGATTACCTGGATAGCCTTGGGAAGATACTCTGCAATATTCCAGCTTGATACTATGTCTGGTCGAGTGTCAGCTTCTAAAACTGAATTAGTTGACTCTGTTCCAGTAACACCCTTGGCCTGAATTCCTCCATAGTTATACTGAGTTACAAAACACACATTAATTCAGGTTAAGCATTTTGTCTAGATTAGGATTTGTATTTTAATTTCAAAAAAATTGCAATGTTAATATTTGAAGATCAAGTCATAAATAGATCATGAATAAGAGAAAAAGTTGAATCAAAGTGTTAAACAAGCACTGAAAGATGGAAACCATATATTTACTAGAGATGCATGCAATATTCCACTCAAGATTAATAGATCACCATGCCCACCTGGTCCATGAATAAAAGAGAGTGCCAGAAACGCTGAGGCTCTAGCTCAATCCATTCAAAAAGTTCCCTGCAAAGAAGTCAAAAAATTTCCTTTTCTTCAGAGCAACACATAGGTATGTTGTAAGAAGCACTCTTCCTCTCTCAAAAATAGGGAAACCAGTTACAGACATGGCATATTATCTACATTTAATTACAACATACTAACGTGCCAAGTTGGAAAAGTACCTGCTTTGAAGGGTTTTCAGAAGATATTCACAATAACCTTGAGCTGTTACTACATTTGCTTTTCCCGTATCAATAATGATTCTGGAAAAATCCGCATAGATAATGGTTGCCCCAAGTTTGCGGAACTCTGCTATCAGTAAAGCAAATACTTTTTGCATAACCTGTTAAAATGAAATTCACCAGTCTAATTAGTTAAAAATTCATCCAAGATTTAAAATTGCCGATCTTTTCTTCCCTTTTTTGTCTCATGAGATCTTATTTTCCAAGTAAAAGCCCATTTTTCATGCATTAAGCAGTCATGTTTATAATGAGCTTCAGGGAAATCCAGACCTTTTGTAGAACTCGATGAAGAGCCGGATCATGTAGCTTTGACTGTGGACTGAAGGAGACAATATAGTACAAGAAGTCAGTGTTTTGTAGGGGATGCCAGAGATTGTTTTGGCTAGTGGAAAAATGGCACAAAAATATGTATAATAGTCAGACAGGACAAAGTAGCAACAGTATAATAGTGCATTTGAATCAAGAAGCACCTGCAAAGCCAGCGATATATATGTTGCAGCAAAGCATCTGCAAATACGTTTCCAGAGGAAACTGCATCAGCTACACATCCCTGAACCATTTGCTTCAAAATACGAAAGGCAGGTGCACATGAAGTTGCTTCATCCCAATTCATTGATTCACTACCAAAATGTCCTCCCTCTCCTTTGGCATCTAGATCAAATCCTAATAATGTTCCTCCTTCCATTTCATTCACCTGGTTGCTCTTCAATATTGCATTTACAGCAAGATGATGGATCTGTAAAATCAAAAATGTAAGTCCATGACATAATATGCATTTTACATGCAAAAAAATGACCAGAGAATCGCAAAGATGATGTGCACAGTTGAAATAATACAGAAGAAAAGGGAAACATGCACAAATGGAAAAGCTGGCAAACCTTCAACTCTACAGAAACTGTCCTATATGCTCCTGGGAAAACAAGAACAGGCTGTTGCACCTGTACCATTCAAAACCACAAGCGTGTCATAATGCAATTCCAAACAAGTTAGTCTGCAAATAGAAAAGTGGTCTGCATGACATCATAATCAAGTTCATATAGAAATTACCTTGGAATATACTTAAATAAGATAGTGTAAGGCAATTATTAGGAGCTAAAATCAGCTCATGGAGCTGAATGATGAACAAGTGATGGTTCATTTGGCATAAACCATGCCATGAACAAAGACTATGATAAACATGAGGGTGACAAAATGCACTCCAAAAACAGGGTGATGGTGGAATTTGAAAAGACTCAAAAATTGCGAGTGAAAGTTCAAAAGCAGCAAAAGACAATTTATATATCTGACATTCATGATATATACTATAGTGTAAACTTTGCTTTCTATTCTTCTGATTAAAATTAAAATAACCTGTATTCATAAAAGTAACAATTTGAAAGAATTCCCTCTGGAGGAAAAAATCTTGATATTCAATAAAAAATGCTAGAATTATGAATACCCTTGAACAGATAAAAATCATTCCACTTAAGCAGCAACTCAAGTCACCTAACTCAGGTTAGCATTTTATATAAATCTTGAAAAATGAGAAGTGGAAAAGTTAACTCATGAGATACACAAGGTGGTAGAATAGGAGGTAAGGTTGAAGAAATCAACCTATTTTAAATTTTCACACAAAAATTCTAAGATCTTTAAATGGGATTTGCAGATGACATATACCGTGCAGATCTGCCATGCATCCAAGAACCCAAACCTAAATGATTTTGAAATAAAGTTTTTAATCCACCAATCATATGATTTGACGACTCTACAAAAACACAATTTTCAGCAAAATTCTGAATTTGACGACTTATACGCAAACCTGGAAAAAAAGAATAACACAAAAATATAGAATAGGACGAAAAACATTCCTGAATAGGAATATTGAATCTTCAAATGGTCAATCGATATGTAAGCACGTCAATAAGCCCCGACTTTTAGTTCTCTAGAATGCCATTTCCTGTTCCTAAAAAATCTTTGAACTAAACGACCTTTAGCAAATTTTATCTCGAAAGAAAAATGAATACAAGTACATTATGTCAATGGCTGAGTTCACCCAGTTCTCTTTTCTTACTTCGTCTAAAAAGCTTGGTTCCTCTTCCGGAATACCTCCCAGATCTGGAATTCCATCGTCAGATATCCAAAGCACCTGTTTCAACAAAAAACAAATATAACCAGAGACAGATAAAAATTTCACCATCAACCATTCAATGTACCCTTCTGTTGATTCTATATGCACAGAGATGACTTATAATACAAAGTGCACAAGCACTTTGACAAAATCTAAAATGCAATTTAGCTTTAGAAATCATTTCAAAGATCGTGTAATTTGTCAGTAGTGGATATTTACTCAAACATACACTACCATTACAGGACAACTCACTTGCTGGTGATCATGTAGGGCTCGGGAATAAAAGATATCCGCAGTAAATAGAAGCCAATCAAGGTCAAAGTTACCAATGGGTACCTGCATCATCGTAATTGACAAATCAGAACCTGGTGTACTTTTTAGGAAAGTTTCTTAGCCATAACATGAAAATAGCAATTTGAATATCGAAATAGATTTCACTACATGTGCATATCGAGAAAGAGCAATTCTTTCATTCAACCACTTGGATGATGCAGCACAGCGTTGCATCCCTGTCTTTGCTGCCAAACTCTGCCATCCAAGAGCCTGTTGCAAGAGAATGAAAAAAAATCAGGCAAAAAATGTAGGTCACTCTTGTGGATCGCCAGGAAAGGAAAATGAAGAAAAACTTGCAATGTCATTAATGATATAGTAATTCCAGTAGTTGATAAGAAGAAAGGAACCTGGTATTGGCTATCACGAGCATTGCAAGGAACTTTGATACAAGGAAAATCTGACAGGACAGGAATAACTGCATTTAATAGTTCTGCATTTGGGCATTCAATGACACTAAGCGTCGGACCACGATGCTGATCCCTGGTTCATCCAAAGAAAAATATTTTGCATTAGGCATGACTCTAAAATTCAAGGTCCTTTCAGTGCCCATTCTCTCTTGAAATCATTAGTTGATATTTGTGTAAATGAGCTGGCGGAGCATAAAAGAATTGCAGACAAACAGTTGCAAGGAATCATTCCAATAGGTTCTGGTCTAACTTTTTTTAACACACATATTTGGAAGATAGGCCTCAAAAATCATACATAGTTTGATTTGTGTCATTAAACTGTGATAAAAACTTTCAATGAATGCATTCTACACAAGCCACTTGGGTTGGAATCAAATAACAGAAGGAAAAAACTGTAATGGCAACTTATAATCAGTACCAAATTTTTTAGCCAAATAGCTTTTGCATTAGTGCTGTGTAGCAATACTGTTCATTCTTGCTCATACGGAGGGACACTAATGCCAAGCACCAAATATGAATTTGACATGCACACTCTAATAGCAAGAACTGGACACCATTACCTTTGTTCTTCAATATGCTGTTGGAGGAGCAAAAATGAGCTCTAACATTAAATATTAATATGTGAACTTTTGTCAAACTTGACCATACTATTTAGAATTGGTTTACATAAATGCTAATGGCATGTGACCAATATATAGCCATAAACATTAAGCACCCCTTGCCTGATGCAATGCTTAAGAAGCACTTTCCAGGGCTCTTTTCCTTCCACAGCCTGAATCCCCCATTTGGCACATAGCTCCTAAATTTCAACTTTGGTTCTGATGATACCCATTCCACCAAACTTTCATGGGGTACAACACAACTCCCAGCTGGCCCAGTGGAAGCCTAGACTTTTATGGGTTACCAAGGTTAAACAACAAGATGTTGTTAAGGGCTTTTTCAAGGTGACCATAGGTTTCCTTGGACAGAAGCCAACAAGAAGAATAGTATGCATCGGTAGCTGCCAGGACTTTGTTGCAGATTTGGTAATTGGCTGCCAACACCATGGGCTTAGTGATCCACTTATATATCTTCTCATCCATCAGCCACATCACCACTTCCTAGAGTTCCTTTGTAGAGTCCTGCAAAGCAAAAGGGAGACCAAGGAATTTGAAAATTTGGCCCAGCTGAATCTAAGTCTATCCTTGAGAGCATTAAGTATTGGCTCTGCCTGTAGCATTCAGTCTTGGCCCATGGATACTCAAACCAGAGGAAGAAAAAAATATACTTAGGCACTCCATGGTATGGTTCCAAGATTGTTGGTCTTCAGAAATAATAATGAAAGACCTATCAAAAAAATGCCCATTAACTAACTGGCCAGTCTCTACCT
Source organism: Pseudotsuga menziesii (assembly GCA_001517045.1). NCBI lineage: Eukaryota > Viridiplantae > Streptophyta > Pinopsida > Pinales > Pinaceae > Pseudotsuga > Pseudotsuga menziesii. The sequence continues at coordinate 623,463 of LPNX010265182.1, forward strand.
CAAGTACAAGAATTCCTCGAATGTGGCCCAAACTAACTCTAGAGTGATCAAATACACCAACGCTTTAATAGCCAACACATAAAGGGCTGGGGCCAAGGGGAAGCCTTGTCGAATAGAACTGAAGAACCCAATTTCCTCTGACTTACATGAATAGAAGATAGGCTATGGCATCCACAGATAAAGTTTCAAGTTTCAACACGAATGAGAAAAGATGGCGTAAACCCTGAGGCTCTAAACATAGTCAGGATGCAGGACAATTCAACACAGTCATACAATTTCCCAAAATCAATCTTGATGAATAGGGCATCCAAGCCTAAAGTTTTGGCTTACTCAATCCAATCCCAAACTACAGTGACATTGTCGAGAACGTAACGACACCCAATAAAGCCAATTTGTTCAAGCCGAATAATCTTTCAAAGCAAGTGCTTTGAATGTAGGACCACAGTTTTGGCTAAGATTTTGTAGGACCACAGTTTTGGCTGTGATTCACAAATTACAGTTGTGGATTGGGGCCCACTTGAAAAAATTAGAAACATTGGATTGTTTTGGTAGTTTCTAAGCCAATTTTACATGTTGTAGCGACCATCAACACAAGCAAAAAAACCAATAGTAAAAGTGAAGAACCAATGAAATAGGGTGGAAAATTACTAGCAGCTCTTCAAATCACAAATAGAACCCACAAAAAATGGACAATTTTTTACAGATTAAGTATGGGTTAGGGCAATAACAAGTTAATCGTGCATCAATAACCTAAAGGCAATGATTGATGATGTCACTTCACTTGTAAATTGCTTGAGCCACCGAGAGAGCTCAAAGGAGATTCCTGATTAAAAGGAAAATCCCAAAGGACATTGGAATTGTGGAGCTCTTGCACAAGGCCTAATCTTGAGGCTTTTATACTAGCTAATATGTGCATAATTACTCATGAACTCATACAAGTATAATGTCGACACTACACACAAGTTGCACACTCATTTGTATTATTTATATATAGCAGTACAACACTATGGGAGAGTGATCATCTTTGTCGATGTCTCCAATTGAAATACAATAAAGTAGGTGAGTGATCAATTTTGATGAAACCACCCAAAAGGGAAAAAGATAAAGTACAAAAAGTGCAAAAGTACAAAATAGATGAAGAACAAATATAATGCATGTCCACACATGTTCACTAGATTAAAGCTGATCATCAAGCTAGTCTTGTGATATATACTCTTCAATGGGTATTTATTGTCTATGTTTCTTTAACATTCACTGAATTAATATAAATGAAATCAATTGACTTAGTCAAGACAGATGATAGAAAGATGAACAATTACAAAACATAAAACAACACGAGTAAAGGTGGATAAATAACCATAAAAAATGTTCAAAGAATAGAGAACAAAGATCATAATACGTTTAGCATAGAAAACATTTTAGGACTATCAAGAAATTAGAAGCCAAGCAATGGAATAGTCGCATAACCACCTCAAAGGCTTTATTGGATATATTTCAAGGAGTGGCATGGCTATGACGTGTTCTTTTTACAACATTTATTGACAATATTGAAAGAAAATCACTTTAGACAAGAATGGTATCATATCGAAGTCCATTCATGACCAAAAGTGGTCATGTCGTAATCCTTAAGACAATAGATCTGAGTTTGAAGCATCTTCAATTGATATAATCTAAAATTAAATAAAAGACTAACCAAAGCTATCATTATAATTCACTCACAGAGCATAGTATAATAATTTTGTTGTAATTAACAAGAAAGCAATACGGAAGCACAGAAGAAAGTGATCACAAAATCATGTAATGCCATCACAATTAGCATAATAGTTATATTTTTCCCAATCCACTGAAATGGACTTTTAAAATTGTAAACACGCATGGTACCTGTAATCATTTAGTGTTCCCTGCAGTAGTTTTCCTGCATCTGCAATAGAACCGACATAATCCACCTAAAACACAAAATGTAGATGTGTTATCAATGATCATCCCATTAAATTCAAAAATTCTAGAGTTGTTGAGGCACTAACATACTCAAAATCAAAGCAAATAAATGTGCACCTTGAAGACAGTAGGAATAGAATCAGAGCGCATGTCCACATTTGATGTTCCACTGCATCGTAAACCTTCACGGAACTGCTTTTCAATCTGACCAGAGGAGAGCTCCCTGTTCTGGAAACGGTTGACAACAACTACTGACACCATGTTTGAAGCAGGAATGTGCAGAGCAAATAGGCCTCTTCCTTCAGATGCACTACAATAAACACAAATTCCAGAATGTGTGCACTTCTATAATCAGTTAAGTCTTAAAATACTTTGTAAGTTGCTAAACGTTGCATCAGATGGCTCAAATTACCAAGTGCGAGTTTGTGCATACAAGTACAAAGGTGCACAAAATTCCATTAGAATTGTAAAATGTCAAAACTTACAATTGTATGCTTTTTATTCAATTTAAAATAAGTGAACTTCATGAATGAACAGAGTAAACTCATCATAGAAGGAAAACAGAGAAAAGGCAAACATAGATACCAAACGAAGAATCTGTGAGTAGACTTTAATGCACTACTAGAAATTTCCATGACACTAGAACTCGAATCTAGAACTTACTGATTACTAGCTTATATATAATACAGCAACTTTAGCTCATATATAAAACAGAATGGATATATGTTGCATTTGTGTCTGGATTGGAAAGTATGTTACATTTACGGATATATATTACAGTGTTCAATCTCAAATTATGAAAATACAGATCCCCGTTGAAACATTAACCTTTAAATGAGAAAATTTGGCTGTGAGAAATACTCCTGATCCATGGAAAAAGAAACAGTCAGACAGGACATGCACAAATAGGTCTTCATTACATTATGGTAATATTGCTGTTTTAACATTGATATGCTGGCATGACTCATAGGACCTCAAAAGATAAGTTTCAAACAAAGAGCCAACTGTGTAAAAACTAAAAGGGCTTAGCCAACTCATTGTAATGATTTATGCTTTTAATACCAAAAATGGATAAGAAAGCAAGAAACCCTCAGAAACTTCAAACCATGTAGTTCACAAAGGTTTATTTTAGTTGTAAATGTCACGAAACTATACCTAACCAAAAAAAATGGCTTTTGACAGAAAATATTTAAAATGCAGTTTAAATTGCACCAAGGATTAACCCAAACACAGATAGAGTGTTTGCATTTCACCATTGATGTTTATCAGTAGAAGACCGTATGATGTATTTTTATTCTCGATGTTTCGGGTGAACAGTTTACCCATCATAGATGCAAAAACAAAAGATAGATTGCAAATGTTGCATATGGAAGGAGAAGAGGGTCCATAAATAAGATCGGAAGAGAAGAGGAAAGACAAATCTTTTAAAAATAAGTAAACAAATAGTCAGTAATTTTCAAAACAAAAATAATATTCACTCAAATAAATGAAAGTCTCCTACATGGAATACTCCACAAACATAAGATATTCCGCATTCAGATAAAAGTCTCTCAGTCACTTACCCAACATCAAACATTGTAAATCTAATAACAGTGGCAGGTTTAAAGCTCCCTACTATTAGTTTAGTTTAAATTCAAGTGTGCCTATTTAGGGACTTACGAGAAAGATGAAAATTATTAGAAAAGTTTAACCAACAACAAGGTTAAATCTAAGTACCTGTGATATAAATAAAAGAAAGCAACCGGATCTTGCATATAAGGACATTCTGTGGTAGTCTTCATGTGTAATTCACTTAAATTCCAGCCATCTCTGAGATTTTGATTTCTAGCATTGATATCCACTTTGCAAACACAACCGAGTTGCAGCACTGCATAAAGATCTAAAGGCATCTTTGTCTCATACACTCCCTAATCAAAATCAGAAAGAAAGCATTAGAAGGTGACAAGAGTGGACTCTAAAAATATCTTACTGACATTCATTCTATATTTTCCAAACTAAGCCAATCCATGGCATGTATAAGCAAATTCTTGATATAAATGGCTACAATTTCAACTAGTACTTCTAAAGTTACTACACATTGATGAATGAAAGAAACACAGAAGACAACAACAATTATTGTACTAAATTCAAAATGTTGTTTATAAATAGCAATATATTGTTGCATAACTAAAACATCCTATCCTTTTCTGATGTTTCTAAAGCAATATAAGTATTTAGAAAAGGCTAACAAACGACAGTCCATGTTGCAAATAACGAATAAACAGTTTCTTGATGTGAAGCATTCATAGAACCCTTGGGAAACTCATACTATAGAGAAATAGAAAATGGCTTAAGGCGAGGCAGACTGTTGGAATCTTTCACGGAAGTGTTAAGGGTAAGATTGAGATCAAATAAATTGACAAGTACTAGAAAGTTAGAAACAGCAATGTAATCAAAAGAATTAAAATGATAAGAGGATTCTAAAGGAAGGAATTTTAAAGACCTCTAAAGAATCAAAGAAGTATGTTGCAATCATATAGTAAAAGTGCTATCATGTTTGTTGACAATCTTACCCAGATACAGCACAAAAGATACAAACAATATTCAACAACCATTTGAGACATATGTGAAGAAAATGGGGTTGGGCATTAAACAATGATGAAAATGGTGGCTTGAAACCGGGTTGGGGAATGAGAAAAATTTACATTCTGTTCATCAACTCTCCTGTCAAATACGACAAAATTATGGATACAAACTCAGATATCTCTTATAGTTTGTGCTTTTAGGCCACAGTTAGATTCCAATTTAAAAACAATTAGTTCAACTAAACTTTCCTCTACTGAACTTTCTAGAGTTACACAAAAGAGATAATCTAACCTCCACTTCAGGATCTGCCAGGTGAGCAGCCAGCTTTCTTCCTGCAACCTTGAATTGTTCTTCATCAACAACCACCTACAAATTGAAATTTCAAAGCATGGAGAAAAAACATGAATAGAAATGCTGAGAAATAAACTTGCCTCTTTCATCCAACAATTCAGGCAACCACATTCTTAAAGCAAAAAAAATGTACATGAAAGGCATATTCCAGAAGCATTGCAACTCAGATATTAAAATTAGTGTTATAGATTTGCCGGTGAGAACCCAAAGTGGTATGTTTTACATGAACCTAAATGCATGTATGGCATACCTCAATTAGGTTGTAAGTTGGCCGCTGATGGGGAAGAATTCGAGTGACACGCTTTCCAGGAAATTCTTCAGTAATAGGTGCTTTGGTGTTAATATAGAACACTCGAGGAACTTTGACAGGAACCTTAAACAAATTCCCTCCTGCCATGGCCCAAGCAAAGAACTCCCCAGGCTTTTGACTTGGAACTAGCTGCAAGATCTGCTCCAATATATAATGCCAAAGTTTCATTACAAACTCTAACAATAGAACAGATTTTCCAATGATAAAATAAAAGCTAAGGAGAAATTTCATCACCTGCCAATGTGAATGAACTAATGCAACTTCACGGCTCCTAAAGAATGCACTAACACCACCCCTTGGCCTTTCTGTTCTATCAACCCTCTCGGTGGGAAGCTTGTCACATGATCCTGATTGATATGTGTCTACCAAAGAATCATCTAACCTGCAAACTCAACAAGAGAACCTAATGAAGAAAGAACAACCTTAAATCAGCAATTAAATCAGCATAGCCTGATAGTAGCAGCTCCTTCATTCCAGAAAGAAGTAAAGATAGCAGGAAATATGACTAAGCAAGGAGCCACAATGTGATTGGAGAAGTCCTGTATATGGGACGACTTTCCAAAGTAGTTTTTGTAACGTACCACTTGAGGGTTTACTATATGTTGTGTTTTTTCCAGATTTTAATGCAAAATAGCTCCTAAACAACATTAGAATTTTTTAATGCAAGAATGGCAAATTGTAGTGAGGTTAACTAGTTAAAAACTTATTTACAGAGACTTGTCTATGGCTAGACAGGAAACTCAAAACAAACACCAGCAGAAAGCAAATCCAGGTTCCTGAGATACCTGAGCTTCTTCCGTCTCTCACGTGTTTCTTTCCACTTACGCTTCTTCTGATCAAGCCAGCCTTGGTAATCAACATTCTTATCAATGCTTTGATCACCATGATCATTTTTATTTACAGAAGATAATACTTGATGCTGTTTCTGACTTTTGTCAGTCTGTTTACTATAAATCTTCTTCCCAGACAGTTCTCTGTTGCTTTCATAGTTACGAACTATAGGCCTAGGCCCCAAATGAGGTAGATTCTCTTTGTTGGCAACCACATCTTCTAAATCTCCAACTATCTCACTATCCATAAAATCATTGGCCACGGGAGAATTCAACTGTGGATCAGAATCTTTAGTCTTTGACCTAAACATATCTTGAATGTTTCTTTGACGGTATTTGTCATTCTTTTCCTGGACCTTTTTATGCAGCCAATCTGGATGTGCCACCCTTGGAACAGGATTAGAGACCTGCTCAACATATTATGGTAAGAGCAGTAACTTGTTAAAATCAGTAATTGGCATTCTGTAAATTGTATGCATTAAAAATAATTTTGTATTTTCTAAAATAGATAACAACCTTCTGCATGGCAGCAGGAATAGTAATAATTTTCTGGATTGCTGAGCTTAGGCGTTGACGGTAATATGACCAGTCAACAATAGACCTAATAGCCACTTCAGCTGATACTTTACACCATTTCCTCATATACACCTTCATTATTTCTGCAACCAAACAACAAAATATCATCTCAAAATCATAAGGATCAATTTTTCAGCTACGGATGAAAAGGAGACTGAATTAATCTCATGTCTAAAAGAATACCAGGCTCCGTTTCAAAGATTGCAACAGGGATGGCACGCTCACTCACGGGAGCACCCTGCACAACACAAGTATAGAGAAGCATTAGAGACAACCTGATTCAAGGTCGATGCCCTTTATCAATAATCCTGAACTTAGGCTTGTAAATATGTATCCTATGCAAAATACATATTACGATATTACAAGATATAGCCTCTTTTATAGTAGAAAGTAGAAACCAATAGAATTGCCAAGACAGACAAGATACACAAAGTGTGTGAGAATTGCCAACACAAACAAGATACACAATGTGTTCCATTCAAGATTAGTTGACACCGTCACTAAGAACAATTCAAAATTCAAAATATCAGCTTTGAATGTGACCTGTGAATAGCTTAGTGCACAACATAGTTGTTGTGAACCGTACCCTAATTACAGATAAAAGTTGCAATAAAGAATCACAGACACACACAAGTAGCACCTCATGAAATACATGTAAAAATAAAACAACCCACAGGAAAAGTTTAGAATGACATCAAAATTGATGCCAAAAAATTGTTTCTATGGGAGTTCACATTCCCAGTTCACGTCTGCAAATTCCCAGTTCGAATTCCCCTAGGTGAGACGAAATATTTTACAGTCACTGGTTTACTAGGGATGCCATGGAAAATGTAGGAAAGTGTCCGTTGGGCTTCCCTGCAAGGTTTTCTTTGAAAAAATATTAATAGCGTCAGATTAAAGGACTTGAATTTAGATGTTAAAAATGTAACACAGGATTAGATACTGAAACACCTGCAATGCTACAAATGTCTAGTGATGAATGTATATCCAGTGAAAAACATGACAAAGAACTAGAAATAGAAGTTCTCTAAACAAAATGTGAAGCAATTTAAACTTTTATTTTAACAAGAGGTGAATCCAGAAAACCTGTGGATCGCGTGCAACTATATATCGACACATAAGCCCTTTGTCTTTAACCATTGCATCTCCAAGGAAATCTGCAAGACGTCTTGCAGTTGTTACTGCACATGACTTCTGTGCACCATAATCCAACAGTGACTTGCTCATGGTGCTCGATTCCGATATATAATCCAACAATTCACTATCAGCAACATCAATCCCATGATTCTGAACAAACAGTTGAAAAATATATGCAGTCAGATGCTAGAATTTCAAATTGCAGTATAATTTAGCAAACATTTTGTTTTGAGGCCGGAATATAGAACTGTAATTCTCTATTTAAATATCAAATTTTAAATATTAATGACTGGAATTTATTAACTTCAGATGAAACATAATGCCAACCCTGTATAATTATCTTACATCCAAAAGATCTAACCAACGATTTGCCACAGTGGCAACTGCTGAGTAGCATTCCTCTAATGTCGTCCCATCAAGAAATTTATCAAACACTTCAGCCTAGTCAATTCACAAGCAAAGAAACCATCAGCCTAGTTAATGCCTGTTGAGTAATAGTTTATAGTGATGAAACAGAAACTGAACTTTTATTAATGACTTGAGTGACCAAAAATGGTCGATGAGATTGAGACAAAATAAGCATATAAGGTACAACCAGTAAGGGAGTAATTGATGCAACTTCCGAGAGAACACATTTATATACTCAAAAATATAAAAGAAAAAATATAAAAGGGAAAAGTGGGAGAAGTCAACTAATCTATTATCACTAAAGCAGAAGCAACAAAAAAGGTTGTCTACTTGAGAAGTTTACTCCATGAAGCAGAGCCATGGGAAACCCGGTGCTCAATAAAGTCCTAATCACTCTACATAACTAGGATAAAATGAAATGAGGCAAGGACCAGCAGAAAAGTTAGTCATCATCTATGGCAGATATGCATGGGATCATGAAATATCAAATTTTTAGACAAGAAAGGACTTATGCTTTCCTTATGGTGATTCCCTTTTACATACAATATATCAGCAAGCCAGAGGATTAATGAGTCATGACTCATAGCATTAAAACTTAATGTATGTTTCCAAAATGGTTGAAAAGATGATCAGTCAAAATGTATGACTTCCACAAGGGAAAGAGGAATCCAAGGCACTTGTAAAGGAATGCATTAAGAACACATGATCTTAACACAATAAAGGACATCGACAGAGCATTTTCCCAAATTAGATTTGAATTCAGAAGACCATCAAGTATTCGAAAACTGAGAAAGCACATTCTTTTTCTTGGTTCCCTTGCTGCAATGTAGATCAATGATATGGATACCTGAAAAACTTTGATAAGCTTCAATTCCCCTCGTCGCTTTATTTCAAAACCTTTAAGCTCAGCTAGTGTTCCATCATCATTGAAAACAGCATAGCGCTTCTTAATTAAAACGCCTTCTTCCTTGGAGGCTGGTAGAATCATTGCCTGCTTCCAATCCACAAAATGGATTAATCATTAGAAATAGACAGCGTACAGAGACTAAGACACTGGTGTAAATATATCTAGGATCAAGCCATTACCTTGTATGGTCCATCTACTTCAAACTCAATAGAACACTCACTCCTTGTGTTGTATGTCCGTTGGACAGGATCATCCAGGGTCTGAATCCACAAGGTAGTAATCAATTTGTATAAAGAAAAAATGCACATCACAAAAAAAGGAAGAATATAAAAGACATGAGCTCCCTCATAACATTATCATAGTCGAGACGGACTCACCTGATACTGGTCATTAGTATTGTTCCTTGCAACATCCACATTCAGCATAACACACGGATAGGATATTGTGAGCTTTTTCTTGGGATTCCTACAAAGTACACATTATGAAGTTTTCATTAGACATTCTTTCTAAAAATATATATAGGAAGGAAAATAGCTCAAAGGGTTAACTCAATTGGTTGAACCATCCACCCAAGGCATGTTGCCAACAACGAGGCCATAGGTCACAAGTTCAAATCCAATGGAATCCCACGGGGTTACCAACCAATATTGTGGCTGGCAGTTGAACCACCTTCCTACCAGCTATTCTGGGGAAGAGAGGGTATCCTTTGAGGTTTCTTGTGGAATAAAAATATATAGGAATGAATATAACAGAAATGATAATTAATCTAGACTTATTTCAAGACTTCATAGACACCATTAGTTAGAACAAATTATTGCTTGCATCATCTATAATAAAAAGATATAGCAGAAAACAATTATTGCCCACAGGGAAACAAAAGTGGCCAATGACAAGCTCAAATGGAAATGATGATGCCTAATGTATCGCTGATCTTAGTAGTGACATTAATAATCACAGTCCAGTTAACCAACTAAGAAAAGAATCATGAGGAGAAACATTTGATGGAGGTTGAGTAAAAGTAGAGTCAATGTAGTCCAATTTACATCAAGTGACCTGTTTCATCTTGCATCACTATTATTCCTAATTCTTTCACTGGGATTCCAAAGCTACTTAATAGATAACATCAGCTAAGGGTCGCCTATGGATTGATGGCCTGATGTTAAATTGTTACTCCATGCAGGGATCATCTACAGCCTACAAGACATGACTAACAATTTATTTATTTCCCATGGATCTTGCACGACAATCTTCTAAGATGACTTAGACATTATCCAATGCAATGAGTTATTCCTACATGTGTGCAAGGATGATTGCTTCTTGCTCCCAGTTGACTAGGAATTCCCTTAGCCCACCTGCTTCTAGTAGGAATTATTTATGATCCTCAAAGCCAATTTGAGATGAGAAATATCTGGCCCAAGAACACAACATATCTTGTATTCAGGTCAGATGGTTTTGTGTTACTTTGATCTTGTAAATTTAGTCATCCATGTGTGAACTTCCCCATCTTTGGAGACAGTGTGAGAGATATACTTTGGAAGAGTGTGAAATGAATCTAGTGAAACCCTAACAAAACAATAGAATACATCAATGCCATTGCAGTGCATTCCAAAATAGAGATGACATTGAGGATAGCTTCGTCATAAATTATCATTTGTGCTACTCACCACTAATCCAAGCTTCCTTCCACAGAAGTTAATGGAAAGAAAGTAAGACAGGCAATTTACCGTTTTAACCAATCAAAAAACAAAAATTGGCAACCAGATTGACCTTATATACTCAAAACCTTTTGTGCATGAATATGGCCCATGGGTACTTAACCAAAACATCAAACTGGGATCTTATGCACCCATCGTTATTAGTTTTGTTATCACTCCGATAGCTTGCATAATATACTCGCTACAGAATTCAAACACCAAGGCTGAGAATGGAACTTGAAACCTCTTAAACATGAACTAAAAGACCACACCCATGTCTTCAGCAAAGTACCCGGCGCCCGCCATCATACGGTTAGTTGTCATTCCAGTCACTGCATAATAGACTTGCTACAATGTAAAAAAACCAACAGGTGGAATGGAACTCAAACTTCTTACACATGGATATGGATAGGCCTTTAGCAACATACCCACTGTCATTAGTTTTGCTCTTTATTCAAAACTAGGTCTCCAAGCATTTTGCTCTATAGACCATGGGATGGATTGGGCATGGCTAGACCCTCGACCTCACTTACTGTTGCCGTAGTTCTTTCTCTACGGACTAAAGCACGGAAAAAGGAAAGTTACCTTTCTCTACTGCGCGGTAGCGATCAATCAACCATGAGCGTTA
>LPNX010265201.1:3327-15527 GCA_001517045.1 Pseudotsuga menziesii
GCGTTTGATGGTGACTCTTTGATTCCTGTAGGGTTCTCTGTACTATGTAGTATTGCAACAGAATTTCTATTGGATCACTATACATATACTATAGCTTGCGAGGCAGGTGGTAACTCCCCTTATTCCTGTAGGTGTCATGTTTTGCTATTTGCTAGATTGTTGGATCTGTTTTTTTATTTGTACACCTCTATAGTAGGTGTCATCCTATAGGTTTCTCTGTACCATGTAGTGTTGCTGCAGGATTTCTATTGGATCACTATACATATACTAGAGCTTGCGAGGCTGGTGGTAACTCCACTTATTTCTGTAGGTGTCATCTTGTGCTATTTGCTAGATTGTTGGATCTGTTTTTTATTTGTACAGCTCTATAGTATGGGAAGATAGTGACTCTTTTCTCCTATAGGTGTCTTGAGCTACATTAAGGGAGGCTGGTTTTCCCCACTTTTTTTTGTTAGTGCAATTGATGACAGATATTTTTAAAGAGTTATTCAGAATGTAAAGGATTCATATTTCTTGAACAATTAACTTTACAAGTCACTGAAGAGTGTGGTTATATTGAAATTAAAGTTGCATATTAAGAATAGATGTTACAAACTCCTCTTTAATATTGAGCCATTATATGGGTACAGATGTTAAAATCTCTTAAATATTAGATGCAAAATTTGCTGACCTGTGTTAAAAAGTTGATGCATCTCACTGACCTGGTCAAATCTTTTTTCAGTTGCTTCTTTCTTTAATATTCTAGCTCTGGAAGCTGAAACACCTTAACTCAGACACACAAGGACAATACACAAATTTGAAGTCCAAGCTGGATAATGGTGTAGAACACTCGTGGCTCCAGAGTGATTTCCGAAAATGCTTAAACAACATAGGGCTAAGTCCTTCTGCCAAAGCACTGATACAATCTTCTGTAATCATGGAAACTGGAGCAGGCCTCAAAGCACATCTCAATACTTGTGTACAAGAAACTCATCTGTGCCTTTGAGCACAAGTTGCAATAGCTTAATAAGCACCTCTTCAGATCCTCCCACATTTGCCTCTTCTGTAGAAATCCTTTTCAATACCTCACCTGCTCCTATACTGTCCAGTTGAAGCTGAGCCAACAAAGAAGAGACTTTTTCCTCTTCTTCCTCAGACCAAGGCACTGCTTCCAAATACTCTAGATAGGATGACATACCCGCATCAAAGACTATGGCAGCTGAAACCTGCAAAGATAAAGGAATCACATGAGCTCATGCTCTTATTTTGGCTAGTGTAGTTTGTACAAGAACCCTCTGATAGGTATACCAGTTATGAAGTTAGGTCCTCTGCTGTGCAACAAGTTTTCCTGCCAGGCACTATCATAAAACCCAGGGACTGCAATCCATGGTTATGATATTTGCTGCCAGCAGCCAGGCATTTTAGTTTAAGGTGTAGCTTGTAAGCTCCATAAAATGAGATCACAGTATCTGGATCGCTATTTCTGAGCACTTTAAAAGTATTTAAGCATGTGTTTTAAAGCTTGATCACAGTTATTCAACACTGCACCAAGAAATTAATCGAATTGTTTGCCACTACAAAATTTAATTATAACAGAAAAATAAAATCTGAATAAATATAGTGGTTGCACAAGACAATCAAAATCAATTTCAAACCAGTAGTCATGAGTGATGGACAAGAATAAAGTTTTCATACTGCAATTAATTTGCAAAGTTACTAAATATCATCAGTGGTGTATCACTTTTTCACCCCCCGTTAGGTGTATCCATTCTCTCCAGGGGATGATGCAGGAGCATAGACTTTACTCTTAGCAGTTGTTAGTTTTTGGGTGCCCCAATTTGCTCTCCTGGGAAAATGGTGCACTAACGAAGGAGGGCACATGAGTGTTAGATAAGATTCCTTGCAGCATGGGTGTGCCACATGGGAGCTATTCCCTCACAGACCTATGATAGTTGTGGCAGATTCTTTTTGAACAGTTATGACAGATTCCTTTCATGAATGAATGTTTAAGAACTATGCTAGGCATGAGTAGGGTGCTACACTAGGAGATATTTCTTGGGATGTAGGGTGCCATTTTTGAGGTTATTATTAGCAACTGGTTTTGTAACCGCCCTTACCTCTTATCAAGTTTGAATAGGTGAGAGCGGGCACACTAGTTATTTTTTTTTAATTCTTGCATGTGTATAGAGTGAGAGAGGGTGGCTATGCCTCGTGAGATGGCATGTGTGTGGTGTGTGAGAGGGTGTGCCTAAGGCTTATGAGAAGCTATTGTAGTCCCTTGAGGACAGTATTGTATTTTTTATGCGTGAATGAGAAGACAGAGCTTCTTGTTCCAAATCTCTGTTTGCTGTCAGCTACATATGCTGTGCTAGTATAGGTCAGATATATTTCATATAATTGAAGAGCTAATCTCATCTCTTGATATGTGGTGTTTGCAGTTTCTGATTTTTCCATTCAGTCCTGCTGTTTATGCAGATCTAAAGCTTTGATTGGTGTTTCAGTCTTTCTGCTTTAGTTCTAGTTCTAGAACAAACTCTGACTGCAGATCTGTGTATCAGGTGGATGTAAAGTGACAATAGCAGTAGCATACAAATGGGTAAGTTCTGAGTTCTTTGTATGAGGTGGATGTAAAGTTGCAACAGCAGTAGCATACAAATGGGTAAGTTTTGAGACCTATAATACGCAGACATTAATTTAATTTACATTATTTATAAACTAATGTCCACTGGTAGACCAAAAGGTTAACAATCAATTGTCGTCAATGATGTTGGGCATTTCGCTAGTTTAGTACTGCATGTGCTCGATTCAAATCCCCATGGATAAGGAGCCTATGCCGATAGTTTTACTAGGAATGTGATTTATAAATGCGGGGAAGCATTCCTTCGGATGCACCATGAGGCATTATAAGCCGAGAAAGACAAGAAAGATGAAGACTAGAAAAAAAAACTTGATAAACAGACTAAAAGCTGAATAACAATCAAATATATGTTACTATGAGAGAGTAAATTTTATCGGCTAGAAGGTTTAAGTCGATTAATAACAGATTCGTTATTATAGGGAATGTAATGGGAGTGCCTACCACGTCTCCCAAAGAATGTAAATTGTCAGAAAAGTAAAACAAGCCATGAATCATTAAAACTCGGTAAGACAAGAAAGAGGAACACCAGAAACAATAATGAAAAACGGCCTGAAAGCCGAAAGCAATGCCAATTGACTATGTATTACTGATGAGAGAAAAAAATTAAGGATCGATGTTTTATTTGGATTAGTACCAGAGGCATATCTAGATCAGATGCAAGGACATGTGAAAGAAAAATTATAAGTTGAGCATACCTTCAAAATGCCCAGAACTTTCGACACGTTTTCTTTAGTGAGCTTCCACTTCAATTCCTTACAATACATCAACCGCAACGTCTCCTTACAATACTCTGCTCCACTCTCTCTGAATCTTGCTTCTGAGAAACCAAAGCCAAGGCAGTGAGAAAATGGATGGTTCTCACGTGCCTTTGGTTTTTTGAATGACCTTTTTGACCAACGCGCTGTCGGTTAAGCGACGGTGATGATAATATCCGTCGCTTAACCGACGTGTGTGGCCACATTTACAAAAAAAAATACTTTCGCTTTTTCTTTGGTTTTTTGAATGACCTTTTTTTACCAACGCGCCGTCGGTTAAGCGATGGTTATGACAATATCCGTCGCTTAACCGACATGTGTGGCCACATTTACAAAAAAATATATATCTTTGTGATTTTTGGTAGGTTTAAAATAAAAAATCCACGCGCCGTCGGAAGTAACCGTCGGATTTTGAATTGAAATGTAGTAGTGGTACATGTAAGAATATTTTCTGGATTTTTGTACATATCAAACATATTTAAAATATTGATTTCTTACTATTATACCTGAGTACTAAATTTATATGTGCAGGGACCAACCGAACGGTCTACTGCAACATCGAAAAGTGTGGGTTAGCAGATGGAGGGGTTTGTGGTTTAGGTAAGACTAGAACGTTCCCCTTTCCGTTCTATGGTTTTTCCAACTTTCTCTGAGTATAGTTGGAGACCCAAATTTGTATTGTTTTTCAATGAGAGTGATGTATTGTTTTGGTAGTTGTGTGGCCTTTAAAATTGGTTTCATCATCTTTTGGGATGTAAAGGCAGTCCCTCCACTATCTCACCAGTCATATAATTTAAATTTGTTTTAAGGAACCTGTGAGGGCATGGTTGGTTTTACAACTGTATGATTTTGTTTTGATTGTGTTAATGGATACTCTCTTGTTTAGCTAAAAATATCTTTATGGCATTTTTCCATTGTTTGTACAAGCTTGCAATTCCATGCCGTCAGGCCTTTATCCAATCCTATCAAATTTCAAATAGGGTCGGAAGTGATTAATCATGATCTTGTAGAGTCTCGATGACTATGCCATGATAGGAAAATAGAATAGTTTTTTTTTTATTCTGTATGAACTCGTGAGGGTTTTACAATTTAATTGAGTTTACAGTGGATAACATTTGAAACGATGGGTTGGTAGCTGTGAGGATTTTACTTTGCAATACAAGTTTTTATTGGAAAACAAGAGTCATGAAGCCTCTATTCGAATATAATTATTATCACCAATATCTAAAAACAACCCTCTAAACTAAGCCCTAAAACAACCCTATAAACTATGCCGCGTACCCATACCCCATTATCATGCGGAATTAAAAATTTCATTGAGAACCTTTATTGTTCATAGAAACACAAGGAATGGTCGTGAACCACTTCTCGACATTTCCAACATTGTCATGCTCCCTCCCATCTTCCACTAATTAGTTTGACAATTTGCAAGGAAATATCTCAGAGGAGATCAGACGGTAGAGAGAAATCATTAAGGAAACCAATGATCACAAATGTTTCAGCATCCAAAATCAAATCAACGGCTTAGGATCATCCCTCAAAAATTGACGACGTGGAAAACTTGAGTTGCGAGATCGGGAATTGTGGAAATCGCGATACTTCGATCCTGCATCCCACATTCCATATTCCCGCATCCCACATGCGGAAATGACCGTTACAGAAATCGAAATATATGAAGTCGCATCCCGCAAGTTGTGGAAAGGTACGTTGCGGAACGAAAAACTACAGAAAGCCGTAATTCACAAAAAGACATCTCTGCATCTCGCATCTCACAATTGTGAAAAGGAATTTGTGGAGGTCCAAAGATTTCAAAGGATGTCTTCTACATCCCGCATCCCTCCTATAGGATAAAACATTGTGGAAGAAGGTTTCTGCTCGAAAATTTGACCTACTAATCAAAGTATTTTAATATACTTGGCCATCTAGGCCAACATTAATCCAACAATCTAACCCTGCAACTTAGTTTAACAATGCATTAAACGAAACATACATAGATGACTATCATTGCAGTTATTCAAAGGAACACTTCATCAATTCAACACGGCCAACATGTTCATCATAATCCATCAAGCAATTACAATGCAAGAAATACAATTGCAGAGATTAACATAGACAAGAACACTTATTTTAAGAATAATATTTCCCGCAACTAGCTATGTCGCTACAACGTTCCACCCAACCATAGGCCAGTGTGCTCTTTAATCTCTTAGAATCACTGCCACCCCCGAGCTGGGCATGATTTCCTCAAGTAACTAGGGGACATAGACTCACACACAATGAGACTATACAACCACAGTCAAACCAATAATAACATCCCAACACAGTCATCCCAATAATAGATGGGTTCTTGGAATTACTCAACCAAGCCAACACAAGGATGCACTACATAGCAAAAGACAAATTCTGGGTATGGAAAAAACATCCTAGGAACCCAAAATAGAATATGGAAAATGGGAAAAACATCCAAAGTGACCCAAATCGTTTAGAAAACGTTGGACGGCCTTCCAAAGGTAAAAATGACCTCTATTCACACCCAAATCGTTCAAACCAAATGAAGAATTCCTACATGGCAATTACAAGTTCTGGGATTGAAGGAAAACATCATGGAAGCCAAAACAACAAGGAAACCGGGGAACAACAGCCCTATGACCAAAATTTACTTCATCGAATGTTCAATAGCTTCATGTCGGTGAAGAAGGCTCAACAACCACTCTAAAATTGTGGTTCCCTCTTCAATATGCCGGGAATTGCCCAAAATGATTCTCCAGCCATGGGGGAATGAAACAAATGAAAAATCATGTTGTGGAAAAATAGAGGATGGAGGAATGAGAAGAGGAACCATCAGCAGCGCGAGTGTCCCCCGTGAATGAAGGATGGATGATCAAAATGTCTTTCCCCCCTAGCTCCCAAAAATGCGAGGGAATATGAAAACTTGAATGCATGAGGGAATGGGAATACGTTTTTGGGTGTTTTCTTGCCCATGAATTCAAAAAATGACATTCAAAACTGGGTTCTCTTCCTAATTCAAAATTTCCCATACTCGTCCCCTTCCATGCAATAACTACCTCAAACACATTCTGGTAGAAATAAATGGTTGGGAAGAAAGACAAGACAAAGGGTGGTTGACAGTTTTGATGGGTTTTCCCCTTGGACATTTGGATTTTCCCCATAGACTCAAGGTTTAAATGTCTCCCCCTATTTCTTGTGAAATCATCCCCTATCTATTTAACGTTGTGGCGCATAGCTAGTTGTGGTATTTTTTTTATTAATCTACATTTTACATGATGTCTCAAAAAAACATTATGCCTCACTAGCACATAAACCATTGGCATCGATTTTATTCACCGACACATAAAACACTAAACCCATGGTGGGGCCTTTCCCTTGAGCTCCTCAACATGATTTAATAAAATATTTACATCATATGCAATTTAATACCATGGGGTCAAAACTTGGGTGTTACATTCCCCTTCCCCTTCAATAGCACTATCCTCGGTGCTTTACAAAATTTAACAAAATGCTACACTGGAACCATCCTCAATTCTCTTTAATTTTGAACCAAAACAAATGTGCCAATCGCATGACATCCTCCAGCTTCCATGTAGCCTATTCAAGACCGTAGTTCTTCCTCTGCACCTTTGTTTGTCCAATGAGACGATCTGGAACTCTGCCAAGTCCTTTTTTGCATGCATCAGCACACACCACTGAATGTTTTCCTGGTCTTGGAGAATCCTTCTCCACAGCTTGGAACATCTCCAATGTCTTTAGAATCCACCGATACCTATGCACAAACCCAAAGAAATGAGTCAGTTCCCATGTTAGTACTCACAAGAGTTTCCCAAATCATAGATGAATCACATGCACATGTATATTGACATAAAATCAACAAGAAGTTGCCTAAGTGAACCAAATACTTATCTTGCAAAATTATTTTCTTTTGGTTCCATAGGTGTCCGACTGGGCTAAATACAACCATGGCACTCACATCCCTACACCACCCCACACCTAGGTGTGCATTAAAGGGTAGCAAATTTTTTGTAGGCCTCGGATCATCTGAAAATATCTTTCAACAGAGATTTGGCAGCTCTGCTTCAGAGTCTAACACTCCTTCTAGGTTCCCACCAAGCTCGGTTTTTCCTTTCCAAACACCACACCAATTTAATTCACATGTTAGATTCATTCCTATAAGGTGCAATCTACAACAGATTTTCAAAACCATGGCTGCATCATATGCTCATGTATTTTTTTTATTTTTTTATTTTTTACAAAAAATCAACAACAGCAAAAGTTTGATAAGTAAATCGAATGCTTATATGTATAACATATCTCAACTGAGATCTAGTAGCCCTGCTCTAGATCCCAATGGCTCTTTGGGTGGTTAACGGAAGCTCTTCTTAAGGCTCAACACTTCCTCCCAATGTTTACCAATACTCTGAAATTATCTGTGTAGTATCTCTCAACGGATATTGGGTAGCTCTACTCCAGAGCCTAACACCTCTTTAAGTGCTTAATGGAAACTCCAAATTAAGATCTTAGCACCTCCTCGAGTGATCTCCAAGCTCAGGAAATTCCTTTCCAGAAAAAAAAAGAATCAAATCACTTGTGAGATTCATTTCTATAATATGAAACCTTTAACAAGATTTTCCAAAATCCAGACCACATCATATGCATATGTATAATTACATAAAATCAACAAGGATTTGTCATGTAATCAAATACTTATCTGTGTAGAGTCTCTTAACCGAGATCTAATCAGCCCTGCTTTAGAGCCCAACACCTCCTTGGGTGCTTAATGATAGCTCTAGCTTAAGGGCCCAACACCTCCTCCAAGTGCTTACCAATGCACATGCGCTTACTTTCTAGACATGATAATACATAGGGGTTATTCGCTTCATGGATCCCCCACTCTTGTGATAGTCCCCTTACAGCGTGAATGTGTGTGGAAAGAATTCTAACCAGATGTCTTACACCCTGGGCATCCCTAGTGATCCATACCGGTGCCTAGCTGGTAGGGGGGGTGAAGCTATGTACTCTCATACATCCTTCTAGAGGAGTCATGTTTCTCAACTGCATCCTCCTGAGAGCTATGTAATCCAAGAACATACCACCATCATCTCACCTACATTACATACAAGCATCCAATTTATATGAGATGTCATTATAAAAATAATTTCAATTATAGGTTTCCAAACCTATTCCAAGCACATCCCTTCAAGAAGTTATGTATCCAAGTACATCTTTCCGAAGAGCCATGTACAACTAGTACATCCTTCTCAACTGCATTATATATAAGCATGTAGTTCATATGAGATGTCATTATAAAATTTAATCATAGACTTTCAAATCTATTTCATGCCTGGATAAATTTCAAATTATGAAATGACTAATACATTGATAGTCAAATCCAAAATTTTGAATTCACAATTCTGCTTCCCACAGAAAAATCATGTTTTTGCAACCATGAGGTCATCCTCATATTGTTTGGATTTTGGAATTGGGGAGTACTCATCCCTGAATTACGCATGCTTCCCAAAACCTGGACGTTCACATACAAAATTTCATATTGACACCATTTTAGATAAGCCAAATAGTTAATAATATTTAATTAACAATCATCAACAAATTTAAAATATGAAGTTCAAAATCGATTCGGTTCAAAGGTTAGATTTCAGTCATGAGATCCTTCTTATAGCCCATGGTATTTTCCTGCCTTGGTTTCAATGTGTACCACCAAACTACTCTGCTAAGGTCATTCTACCTGCAATCTTTAGGAAGGGCCATTTCCTCATGGAACCACAAGTTCATACACAGGCTTCCTTAGCCCATACATAGACTCAATTTTTCCTCCCAAATATTCTTCAATGAACCTCTTGTAGTATCTTGCAAGTGCCACAAAATATTTTACATCTGTTAATTTTCTTGGAGAAGGCCAACATCTCATGGCCTCAATATTTTCAAGGTCTACAGATATTCCTTTATATGAGATAATGTGACCCAAATATTGAATTCCATCTTTTTAGAAGTCATCATTTGCTCAACCTTGCATATAGCTGATGCTTCTTGAGCAATTTCAAGGTTAGCCTCAATTGTTCCACATTTTTTTCCTCATGCTTTGAATAAGTAGGAATGTCATTAAGGAAAACAAGAACATACTAACCCAAGTATTTGCTGAAAACATTATTCCTAAGGCCTATAAACGTAGCTGGTGCATTTGTTAAACCAAATGGTACCACTACCAACTCATAGGATCCATACCTTGCTATGAAGGTTGTCCTATGAACATCGTCATCCTTGATACTTACCTGATGGTAATCAAATCCCAATTCAATCTTGGAAAATACCTTTTCTCCTCTCATTTGATCAAAGAGGCCATCAATCCTAGGCAAAGGATACTTGTCCTTCATAGTGATCTTGCTTAAATGTCTATAATCAATACACAACCAAAGTGTATCATCTTTCCCCTTCTCAAACCCAAGTGGTGCTCCCCATGGGGACACAATTGTCCTGATATGCTTCTTTTCCCTTAGGCTTCTTATAGTAGTTGCAGCATCTGGGGAACTCTCCTATTTCCACTTCCCAACAGCTTCAATTCCATGACCTTGGAAATCGTAAGCTGGCCTTACATGCCCTTCCCCATGTGGAAAAATTCGACGTAAATGGGGTCCTTGAAATTTCTAGCACTGGAGTGGCTTTCTAACCTCTTGTGGGTCTCTTGGCTTTTCCCCCATAGTATTTTTCTCGTGTCCACAGGGATCCCGTGCATCATCCATGTTGATAATTTTCTTGGCCTTGATCTTCTATGACCATCTCGATCATACCAAGATCAACTCTCCAATATGCACTATGAATCTGCAAAATGTTTTAACAACATCATTTGTTATTCAATCTCATAAATTCAAACAATTACTTACCAATTTCTTCTTGCAGGCATGATCGGTCAATGTGCCTTTCACCTGGTTGGATAAGTTTAGCAATTCTGCTAATCGACACTCCTTTTTGTTGTAGTTTCCTTTCTGCAATAATTGAATGTATAAAGGGATGATGGGGGTCAAGGGGGATTTCCCCCTTGTGGTTCCCTGCACCACTGAAGTATTTTTTTAATTTTTTTTCTAACACTTCGATTTCATGCAATCTGGCGCATAACTTCATTTCCATTTTTCCAACTTTCTGGCCCCTACAATCCCTGCTGAAAACCTGTTGAATTTTTCTGTACACAGAGGTGGATTTCTCATGGCCCCTTTGAGGCCCAAAGCTACAACATGGGATCTAATACCACTCTGTCGCGTACCCATACCCCATTATCGTGTGAAAATAAAAAAATTCATTGAGAACCTTTACTGTTCATCGAAACATAGGGCATGGCTGCGAACCACTTCTCAACATTTCCAACACTCTCACCCTCCCTCCCATATTCCACTGATCATTTCGACGATCTGCAAGGAAATATCTCAGAGCAGATCAGACGACAGAGAGAAATCGTGACGAAAACCAACAATCACAAATGGTTTCGCATCCCAAATCAAATCAATGGCTCAGGATCATCCCACCAAAATCGACGATGCGAAAAACTTGAGTTGCAGGATCATGAACTGTGGAAATCACGATACCACAATCCCACATCCCACATCGTGCATGCATAAATTATCGTTGCGAAAATCGAAATCAGTGAAGCCGCATCCCTCATACTAAGAGTTGTGGAAAGGTGCGTTACATAACTAAAACTATGGAAAGACGTAATTCACAAAAATACATCTCCACATCCCGCATCCCGCATGCAGGATAAACCATTGCGGAAGAAGGTTTCTGTTTGAAAATTCGACCTACTAATTGAAGTCTTTGAAGAGACTTGGTCATCCATGCCAACATCAATCCGGAAATCTAACCTTCCAACTTATTTTAATAATGCATTGAGGGAAACATACATAGATTCCTATGATTGCAGTTATTCAAAGAAACAATTCATCAATTCAAAATGTCTAACATGTTCATCATATTCCATCAAGCAATTATAATGCAAGAAATGCGATTACAGATATTAACATAGACAAGAACACTTATATTAAGAATAATCTTTCCCGCAACTAGCTATGTTGCAGCAAAATTCCACCCAACCATACGCTAGTGTGCTCCTTAATTTCTTAGCATCACTGCCACCCCCGAGCTGGACATGATTTCCACAAGGAACTAGGGGACACAAACTCACACAGAATGATACTATATACACATAGTCAAATCAGTAATCACAACCCAACATAGTCAACCCAATAATAGATGGGTTCTTGGACTTACTCAGCCAAGCCAACACAAGGATGCACTACACAGTAAAAGAAAAGTTTTGGGTATGGAAAAAACATCCTAGGAACCCAATATTGAATATGGCAAATGAGGAAAACAGCCCAAGTGACCCAAATCATTGAGAAAATGTTGGATGGACTTCCAAAGGAAAAAACAACCTCTATTCACATCCAACTCGTTCATACCAAACGAAGAATTCCTACACACCAATTACAAGTTCTGGGATTGAAGGAAAACATCATGGAAGCCGAAACAATAAGGAAATCGAGGAACAACAACCCTATGACCAAAATAGACTTCACAGAACATTCAATAGCTTTATGTGGGTGAAGAAGGCTCAACAACCACTCTGAAATTGTGGTTCCCTCTTCAATATGGTGGGAATTTCCCAAAACGATTCTCTAGCCATGGGGGAATGAAACAAAAGAAAAATCATGCTGAGGAAAAACAGAGGATGGAGGACTAAGAAGAGGAACCATCAACTGTGTGAGTGCCCCCCATGAATGAAGGAAGGATGATCAAAACATCCCCCC
>LPNX010265201.1:15546-39880 GCA_001517045.1 Pseudotsuga menziesii
ACGACATTCAAAACTGGGTTCTCTTCCCAATTCAAATTTTCCCATACTCTTCCCCTTCCATGTAATACCTACCTAAACCACATTCTGGCAGAAATAAATGGTTGGGAAGAAAGACAAGAAAAAGGGCAGTGGATAGCTTTTATGGGTTTTCCCCTTGGACATTTGGATTTTCCGCATATGCTCAAGTTTTGAATGCCCTCCCCCTATTCCTTGTGAAATCATGCCCCCGTCTCTTTAACTTTGCGAGCATATCTAGCTATGGTATTTTTTTTATTAATCTGCATTTTACATGATGTCTCAAAACACATTGTGCCTGGCTAGCATATAAAGCATCTGCATTGATTTTAATCGCCAACACATAAAACACTAAACCCATGGTGGGGCCTTTTCCTTAAGCTCCTTGCCATGATTTAATACAATATTTACATCATATGCAATTTAATACCATGGGGTCAAAACCAGGGTGTTACAAACTAAGCCTTATCCTTTCCTAATCCTCACAGCCTCCCTCATTATGCTTGCCCTATTTTTGGAAGCATTATTATAGGTTGTAACAACCCATTTTTTGTTATTTGAGGTCTTCTCAGATGTCTGCAAATTTTTTTGTGGAATATATAGAGTTCAAACAACCCACAGACAGTACTTTTAAGGTTTCATTATCCTTAGGGGAAACCTCCAACAGTCCTTTTCAAGACTGTCGACTTTGTGACAACCTAGAGTCCACTTCTTCATTGTCATTCCAAGATGTTACAACCTTATTCATGTCTGCAATTCCATTTGTAGACTATCCCTAAGACTCTACACATACACATAACAAACAAATGTTGAGTTAAAGTTACAATCAATAATAATTAACTCATTTTGTTATGAGCTAAGTCAAGCTAATAATGATTATGAAAGCACGGCTATGGATAATCTTGTAAATGATGCATATCATCTTGTGGCATGCTTAACAACAAAGGTTTGTGGTTTTATAAAAAAAATTGTAAGTATTTTCATCACTCTGAATCTCTGGCATTGTTGGTCATGATAAGTTGTGTCTCATGTACTTTAAAAGTTTTTTAATGTTGAATAATTACAGCATGATGCAATTAAGGTTTAAGAGTGAATTGTCTATCTAGTATTCTCAAATATTGCAATGCATGTTATTCTGTAGTTATCATATTTATGCCATTGTTCTGTTTATGTTTTGTAATTAGTAATATGTGTTGTTATATTTCACAGCAGAGTGTTTCTTATCAATTAATGAGTTCTTTGCGAGGAACATGAGGAAAATATTGGAACACTTCAAAAACAATAATCCATATTTGAAATGATTGGAACTTAGTTTCACAATAAAACATATCTCCAAGAAACATCCATTGAAACATAGTTGTGTTTAGGGTGTCCCCCCTAGTGCTAGGTCCTTATCCTATGCATTGAAGTGAAGAGAAGATGTTGTTGAGGTGATAGTGGCAACACTTCTAAGAGTTTCCCTCAACCAAACCTTGGTGAAGACCTTCCACTTTAGAGGTGCTAGTTTGTGTGGTAACATGTGCAACTATTTAGTGTATCAGAAACATCACACATGCACACATAAGGTAATATATGAACCTTTACATTTTAACAGTTATGATTTTGTATGCAAAAATATTGGTCCGAATAGAACTATGTCTTCGAGGTTGGAAGAAATGAAACTTATATCCACCCTTCCTAGTTGATATTTGTATATGAGACTAATTTGTATTGGAGTTCATTTAATAATATTATTGGAGATTTTCTGTGATTATCAATTTACCATGCCTTGTAAATGGACCAATGTTTCTTTTCTTCTTCATAGTTACAGTTGTTTTTTACTTTTGTTAGCTATATAGGTTTTTCTCCAATAGTGGGTAGGCCTTTATCGATTTTAGAATTTTGTGTACAAGGAAGACTTTTAAGCATTAAGGAAGCAATAACTAAGCTCTTTTTTTTATTTTTTCTATTTTTTGCGAGTTATAGGTCCAAATTGTTGTTTCAATAGCTCATGCATTGATTTCTATCTAGAGTATGAGTGTCATCCATCATCTACAAAGAACATTAAACATTATAGTTATAATTCTAGACATTAAAAATTATAATTATAATTATAAACATCTAACATTATAATTATTATTCTAGACGTGTTTGTAGATATTTTTATTGTCAAGTTCAATACATTTAGACATCTTAGTCACTTACAATTTCTATATTTTAAATATTGCATTGTGGTTTCCATTATGTTTCTTGATTTTTTATCTTGGCATGTGCCAATATTAAATTTGGAACATGTATGACATTTAGCATATTGCATTCAATATCAAATATGGAACATGCAAAAACTATAGTAGTTAAACTTTGATATCCACCAACTAGCTTGCAATTAATACAAATTCACCTTGAAAACCTAAGATTAGCCCTGGAACATTATAAGAGCCTATAACCATGGATAACCTATCCACAAAGTCTATATATTGGCCTAAATATATGAATTTTTCCTATAATTTGTTTATATTTACCACAATATTTATAGATGAGCTTCCTAGTTCTAAATCCTTTGTAATTACTTCAACCAGCCCACAATTAACTCGCACTGGCGTGCAAAACAAATTGTTGTGATGCTCACTTTGAGATCAGTCCTACCAAATATACAATTATGTTTTTGTTTTCCTTGAGAAGGATCAAATTGAATCATTTGCTTGGTATACTGAAATCATTCAAAATAACATTCATGCTTGAGTTCAATTTTTCCTTTAAGATCTTCTTAGTGATCCTTTTTTTTTCTTTATACAATATCCCCAACTAGAGTCACTCATGCACTGTGTTATTTCTAAACTCCTAATGTGGTTTTTAAGCCATATATATATTAAAACATCACAACTTTACAACATCAAAAGCCTCTTTTTTTAATCTTTAAATCCTAGTATGAGTTCCCTTTTGCTTACCCAATCCCACATTGATGGATCATTCAATCAAAACGTTTACTCAGTTTTACTCAAACCTAGACCTTTTATGCTATCCATTTCATTTGGAAACAAATGATACATCATATTCAATAATTATAGAACCTTCCTTATTAGTCGTGTTACATTAGGTAACTCTTTTCACAAGGTAAAAGGAACTCAAACTGAAGAGAATTTGAGAGAATCTCTTTAGAAATATTTATCTAACCCTAAGGCTACCTTTTTACAAAATGCTTCACCATTCATCACAAACTAAAATCAGGGTCCAATGCTTCTATAGGCACCTCCCTGGGTAGGTGACATACCACTTTGTCATGATATCTAAAATCAAGTAAATTTGTATGTGGTGGGTAAAAACTACCAAATATGGTTGAAAGTCGCCTCATTCATGTTCATGTTCAAATTCAGTGACAGAAATTTCAAGAAAAATCGCCAATGCAAAAGATATGATAAACCACAAAGTAATCCCTACCCTTTAGCCTACAAGAACCTATGGGAATTAATGAGTTTTAAACAAGAAATGGCTTGCTTGTTAAATTCAAATTTAGTGTTTTTCCATTGTGATGTTGGCTTCCTCTCTCTTGCTACACAAGCTCATACGCTTGCATTTTTTAATTTTGTAGGTTGGGATTTTCCTTGAACCCTTGTTGTTTAGGTGATTAAGTTTTCTATTTCATGATGCACTTATTTATTCTATGAAGTAATACATGTTCATTTTTAAAAGCAAATGATAAAAATTGCCATTGATATTCTTGAGTCCACATGTGCACACTTTCCTAGAGTGCCCTAGGTTTTGAGGCTATTTGTAGCATGCTTGTATTGTTCATAGAGTGTCATTATTTAGAGTTGTTGCATTGTAGAAAGATATTTACATATCATTCCTTTTCTCTGTATGTGGTTTCCTTCTCAAGGCATTGTTGGCACATTTATTCAAGGAGATAACAACTATTTTTGGCACAATCTCTTAGGGCACAATCTCTTAAGGCGCATCTCTTTAAGGAATATTACTATTAGTGATTTCTTAGGAGAAAGAAGACGTTTGGATTCATCAACAATATTTCTACAATTATAGACTCCTATGCACAACTCCAGACTTCTATACAGATTAAATTGTTTATACGGTTACTTTACAATGTTCCATATCTCCCAAGTGGTCGAAACAAAATGAGAAGTCACTGGAGTAAAAAAGTATGGTATTTGAATTGGTTAGGATGTTTATCGAAACCATTGAGACCATGTAAGAGGAATGTGTTGAGTTTCAGGAGACCTTGGTTTGATCAAACAGACTTGATTAAATTAAAAATTCCTAGATTTATGATCACCAGAGACATTTAGATGTGATGAGATTTTACAACAAATCACAAGGACATATCGGAAAAGAGAAACTACAACAAATCACGAGGCCATTATGAGAAACTTAAAAAAAATGCATTACGATTGACAATGAATTCTTTGTAACCGCTTACAGGAACATATACTATTAACTTTAAAAAAAATACTGTATTTGTCCTATCTGACAATAATTAGCATTAATTGAATTTCATTGACCATTTGTAAGTTGTAACTATAACTCAATTGTCATCTTTTCTTGTATGTACTTTCCTAGGGTTATGCACTTCAGTGGAAATCCATTATGTGGAAAGCCTGGATTTTGTCGTTGTTCATGCCCATAACTTCCTTTTAACACTCCAATTTGACCCAGATTTAGAGGTATGCCTGTTTGGTGGTGGATAAGTGCAAAAGGGTGCCCAACATGCTGAAATAGGGATGCTTCATACCCTTTTTTTTATTTTCATTGGGGTGCATTGTGAAACCCTAGACCCATATTTTATCTTATATTATTTTGGTTGATTGGAATTTGTGACCTTACTATAGGTGGATTCCTGTACTTGGGATATGTGCTAGAGGTTCACCTCTTAAGAAGGATGGGCCCTTGGAACAATATGTGTGTGGGGATATTTTATGGAGGTGTGCTAAGCACTAAGAGGATGAGTGCTTGGTGCTAGGAGCATCAACACCACTCTAGGAGTTTAGCTAAAAAATGTCATACCTTTATGAATGTTCTTTAAATGTTACCTTGTTGCATGGAATCCTATGTTTCTATGCATTTTGCATGGATGAAGTGTAATATTTTTACTTTTATTCCTTTTCTCCTACTTAAATATTCATACCTTTGTGATAAGATTCTTAGTGGCACGTCTAAAAACTACTTATGCCTGAGCTAAAACTACTTATGCCTAAGATAATCGATCTCTTAGTTGGAAGGGTACTTATAAAATATATCTTGGGTTTACCTTTGCATGCAATGATTGTGAAGAACTTACTATTTCCACACAAACTAGCACCCCTAAAGTACAAGCTCTTCACTAGGGCTTAGCTTAGGACAACTACAAAAGTGTTCCAATTGTCACCTCAACAACAACTCTCTTTAGCATTTGGAGAAAAATTCAACAATAGTGGGGATCCATTAATCTCAACTAAGTCTCAACAGTATACCTTAAGGGAGGATATTTTGGATATGTGATTCAAGACATTAATTCCCAAAGAAATACTTCAATACTAGGTTAATTAATTTGACTAGAAACTCAGATCTGGTTATTAGAAATTGCAAATTGATTTAGGGTTTTGATGACTCCTTTATCTTTAGATTTATCAGATTTTATTTGTAGGTAGTTGTTGTTATTTAAGTATATATTTATACCATCAATGATGTTTATAACAGTAGAAAAATTGCAGCCTCTTCAATGATAAAATGAGGTGCAAAACAATGCTAGGAATGAAGCAAAATAACAAAATTTATATGTTAGAGTTAAATAAAACCTCAAATTGTTATCAGAGCTACCAACTTGTATGTTATTCAATGCTTATGAGTTGGTAAAATAAAACATTAGATTGCAGATCTGTAGTATACACCTTTGTGATAAAAAGATATGGGAAAATTATGTTTCTTTGAGTTAATTCTCATACCAGAAAAAATAACAAATCTGAAACCTACTTAGATTGTTGTTATAAGAGTGTTCTTTTGATGTAAATTAAACCAGCAAACTGCTATTTAAACAGCAGAGAATTTAACTCGATGAAATGTGGAGTAAATAAGTACAAATACAGCAAAATTCTAAAGCAAACCTAGTATTTAATTCACCTTAATTTTCAGTTATGAGTGAGCAAGCAAAATTGAAGGTAAAACTGTCCCAAAAATTCAGATTTGATGTATGAGGTATTGTCCTACAATACAACCCTAAAGGAGACTCCTAGATGATGTATCGTCTAGGGTCTTGCCGGAATTATTAACCCTAAAGGTATATGGCACCAAATTACATAATGTAGAAACACAAATAAATGCAAAAAAAAATGTCGAGATATTTTGGTTTGCTCTTTTGCATATTGATAGAGAACTAGTGGCCCTTTCTTACTTTTCCAATAGTTTGATGAATTTCCCTCTCACATAAAGTGGATAATAATAAGTAGAGACATAGTTTAGCATCTCACTTTTTTTAATTTACAATTTTTTTTTCACAAATATGAGTAGATATTTATAGTAAACAAGACCTAAGCCTAGGTGTCAATTAGTAGGAGATTACAAAATAAAATCGCATTTTGCTAATGTCATTTTTTTGTGGCTATTACAAAAGTTAGGGTAGTGATGTTGCTACTAAACCATCTTAAATTATTCAAAATGGAGCTATATCTTGTGTTATAGATATTTATTGGAATTAAATCTTCATTCTGCTGCCACTTTTTCTTGTGTGAGGTCTGATATCTACCAAATCCGCTCAATATTATCTACTGAAAGGCATCTACAATAGTTTATATTTGTTCGTTGAAGTATGCCCAGTTTGTGCAATACCAAGGAGAAATTTGAAGTCATGGAGAACACCTTTTTCCATTGTTGTTAGTGCATTGAATTTTCTAGGCATGCATTCACCTTCATTTTAAGTAAAATCCAGATCTGGAAATTTGGCATTAAAAGTCTAATTTGTGCTTTAAATAATTATTGTAGAATTTTTTTTTGCAAGCTTAAATGTTGTGAATGGTAAATGTTACATTTTCTATAAGAACTTCCTTCTAAACCATCTACGGAAAATCATCATAAGGATTGAACAACTACCGCTACATTCAACAATATACACTACAACTATTTGTCAAAGTCACAAACCAAATTACTTATAGTCTGTTACAACCCACTGTATGCAAAATGTTTGTAAAAACATATACTCGATCTCTACAATGAACAAGGAAGAAATCAGACTTCTAGAGAGGGTGTACTCTACATGAGAGATATATCCACAGAGTTAAGAGTAATTGCTTCCAGACCACTTAAATACATGATGCGATTCGAGGGCAACGTGAACATAGAAGTACATTCATTAGAATAAAATTATTCGATTTTGCTGGTTAAATGCATTTGGTTATACTCTGGTCAGATAAGTTTATCTGTGGTCTCTGGCATGTCAAGTTGGTCACCTTGGTCTTCAAAATATAGGATTTGGTTTTTGTTTTACAAGTACATAGGTAGTTTATTGTGAGACTTAGTAACATTGTAATACTTATATGACTAAGTTAGTGTTTTTACATCAGCATATTTTTTTGAAGTATTATGTCATCATGTATTTTGAATGATAATCTCTTGTGGTTATTATTTCCTTTAAAACTTGGTTGGTTGTGTGCAGCGAAACTATTTCCATGCTTTCAGTTTGGTTTATTTTTTGAGCTAATAAGGTAAACGTTGTAGTCTTTCTTAGCCATCCAGGATAACACATGAAAACGTTGTCTTCTCTTTGTGCGGGAAACAAAGAGAAACAAATCTATTTAATTCTTTCTATTTTCTTTAAAAGGAAACAAATTCAAAATCTGTATTTTGGCTCTCTTTGAGGGTGAAATGCTGCTACAAAGTGAAGTGTTGGAGGGTGATGTGCTATAGGGTTAAGTGCTGTTACAAAGTGAAGTGATGGAGGGTATAACATTATTTTTTTTAAACGATAGGAAAACTGTAGTTAGAGTTTTGTAATTCTTAACAAGTTCCGAACCTATTAAGCAGGTTCGTCCTTGGGAGAAGAATCTCACTCTTATTTTACACCGGATGTGAGGAATAAATATTGATTATTTATCTTAATTTAGGGAATTAGGTAAAGGTTGGCTCAAGTGTAGTTAAGTTGTTTATTTTTTTATTTTAAGTGGTGTTTTCAAAATAATGCAGTTTTAAGTCTATTTAGTTTATCCATTATTGATATTGTATAATGATTCTTACTAATGCCTTTTATTCATTGTTTTAATATACAAATATTCAAAGTTTCTTATTAGTATTACGCTTTATGTTATTATTATATGTAAGGTATTGTTTAATATTTATTGTATTTATTATTATTTATGTTCCTTAGTGTTTTATAAAAAAAATGAGTTTAATTATTATTTGTTTTGTTATTTTAGAAATTATTGTGGTATTATTATTTATGTTATTTATTGTAATGACCCAAAATTCATTTATTATTATTTTGAATTTTATTACCATCATTTTTATGTTCCTATTATAGGTTAGTGTTTAATAAATAATTTTTTTTTTAATAGACGACATCGTTGCTATAGAGACGAACAAGCCTAGCAAGTTTCGATGAACTTGCTATACTAGCAACATAACTTGCTAGGTATTGTCATCACTAGAGTGATGGGCCTTCATCACAATAGAGTGGGGATTTTGTCGCAACACCAAAGGACCCAACACCAACGGGATTTGGAGTATAATTGGATTTTTGTCGCAACACCAACGATCTTTTTTCTCTATAGAGATAGGTTGGCTATGTGAAAGTATTGCTATAGAGACAGGTTGGCTATGTATTTGCATCGCTATAGAGACAGTCTTACATCGCAACACCAACGGGATTTAGAGTATAGTTGGATTTCGTTGCAACACCAACGTATTTTCTTCGCAATGCCAATGGACCTTCGTCGCTATAGTGACAAAATGTGTTTTTTTTAACAAAACAAGTTTCATGTATTTTATGTCGCTATAGTGATGAAATGTGGCAAGTGTTACTACAACGACGAAATTTTTCCCATGAAAAGAAGGGGTCATGTTCGCCATTATAGAAACACAAAAGTGTTGCAATAGCAACTATTTTTCATGGGAAAAATGTCCACATGTACTAGTGTACTTTCTTCCCCGTCATCACGGTAGGGCCCTTCACCAAGTGTGGGTTGATTACATGACATGCAATCTAGTTTCTATTGGGGGAATAATTATATCATTTTCGTTGTGGACTACTTCACCAAGTGGGCCAAGGAAATGCCTACCTACAAATTTGATGGCGAAATAACAGCTTATTTTGTTTTTAACAATTCATTGCTCGATTTGACATAACAAAGCAGATTGTCACTAACCATGGCAGTCATTTTCAGAACTGCATGATGACTAAGTTGACCTCAATGGTAGGGCTTAGGAAAGATCATTCGACTTCCTTTTACCCATAGTTGAATGGACAAGTAGAGGCAGTTAATAAAACCTTGAAACCCATTTTCAAACACACTATCGATGCAAGTAGGTCAAAATGGCATGTCATTCTCTATCATGCACTTTGAGAATACTGGACTAATGTCAATACTGCTACAATATTCTTGTCAGTTGAATGCGAAAGACTGTCTCTTAAAATATTTATTCATGTGCTTCCTGACACAACTGAGCTCGAAGAATATTTTCTTCACTTAGAAATCTATATGAGTATCACAGAGATGCATTGATGGAAAACGAAGCTCACAAAAATAGGGTCAAAAACCAATATGACAAATTTGTCAAACCTAGTTGTTTTTCTGAGGGAGAACTTGTTTTGCTCTAGGATTAAGAAAAGGAACCCTTGGGGGAAGGAAAATTTAAATCTATGTGGTTAGGTCCTTATGTCATATCAAAAGTTCTAAATAAAGGATCTTATCAATTAACTGACTATGATGGTAACAAGTTTCCTGAGCTACGGAATGGGATCTATCTGAATAAGTACTATGTCTAGGCATAGTGTGTGTTCTTGTATTTTTATTGTATGTATTTTTATGTACAATAGGTCACTAGCTAGTTAGTGTTTCTTATATTGTATGTTCATTGTTTCAAATGTTATATAAATCATTCGTAGGTTTTGCTGATGGCACTAGTCAGCAAACCTGTAATCTGGCTTTAGCTTCCCGAGTCATCTATGCACCCTCAGGACAACTAATAATGTGGCACTTGTTTAGGTCCTCAAACTAATAGTGTGGGTGAATACAGTTCCTCCATTGAGTTGTTATGGGATGATACACTACATGGAATTACCCATCTGTAGGTTAGACTTGACTCTGAGCTCATGGTTTCTTAAATCATTGGTGATTATCAGGTGTGAAACCCTAACTTACTACGTCATTTTTTACATGCTAGATTACTTGAAAGAAACTATGTGTATATTTCATTCAATCACATTTCAATAAATGAAAATAGAATTACTGATGCATATGCAAATTACATACTAGATCAGCACTTAACACACATATTGTAAAATAAATATAACAGACACATTATAACAGACACATTTGAGACACACGTACATAACGAGAACTATTTATAAATATATATATGTAAAATATCTCCATAGATATAGCGATTTTTTAAACTGTATATCGTGTCACAAGTGTATCAATATACAAAAATGGGATCAAAATCGATATATGCCTAAGTCTAGTCCTACTCCTCAGCTTCCTCGCCTATGACTTCCTCTACATCCTCCCTATAATGAAGAACAACCTTAACCACCCTTCTCAGAAGTCTTAGCCAGGTTGAAAGAACCCCAAAGACATACTCCTGCATGATTATAGGGATATGATCCATCCGTAGTGTAGGGACATCTTGGGTAAGACTAGACAACTTCCCTTCAGTGAAACACAGTAACCTATCATCCCTACCCTATATGGGCCACATGAATGTACCGGGATTCCCGTCGGGGCACATTGGTCCAACATATGCATATAAAAAATAAATAAGGGTCAAGCTCTTATACATATGTATATATAATTTTATGAGTAAAAAATCATAAAAATAAAATAAATAAATAAATAAATATTGATCTTTCCCCATGTCTCCCCTTGCGGGAGGATGATTTCAGGCTATCCTGGGAAATATAGTACGACATATGGAAACTTCACAATAGTAGGCACCTATCTCTCCCACCAGGTATATAAATTTTCATCGTAAATACTTTGGACCCCGCATTTTCCACCTTCGTGGAGAAATATATCTCCCCATCTTGTAATTCTAGGATGAGGAGGTGAGAGCGGTGATAATGGTACTGCAAAGATGAGTGAAGGAAACCTCTCAAAGAAGAACTCTACCAAGATACTAGCATAGCAAAATTTATTTCTTTGGCCCCTCTTGCAATCAGAAAGTTTTTTTTTTTTCATTATCCGGATCATCCCCAAACACCAATCAAACATCATGCCCTGCATACATTCCACTACAACTCACATGTGGGTCTGTGTGGCCAACTGTAAAGTAGAAGAACCAACAATAATAGCTACCGTGTTTACCATAAATTTCATTGGGAAGTTAGCTATCTGTGAGATTGGGACACATGTCCCAAATTTCTGTGTACCATGTAGGCAGTAAGTATTAATGTAATCTTGCATGCTCATAGGGTCACCACCCTCTGTGAGAAAGTCCTGTAATGAAATGAATATCCTCTATTGTAAGATCCAACACCTCTCCCTAGAGGTCAAAAAGTTTGAGCTCATGGTCCCAGTAGTCTACTATAGTCTCCAATAGACGGACTTGAGCTCTAATATTGGGCGTGCAATAGAATTTTAGCAAGCCACTTGGTTGTAATGGTTGCAAGGCTGGGCCATCCCGCATTGCTTCTCATTCCATGTATTCATGTTCCCTCTCTCTCCACTCTAAGACCCTTTTGTGCCTGTCTAACGCACATTGTTGGAAAGGGGTTTGGGGCGAGGGAGTTGTGCAGCGTTGCGGTAGCTGTGCAAGCTCACGCGGTACCGTACAAGGGCAGATTGGCATGATAAGTGGAAAAATAACCACTTTTTGAATATTCTATGTATATTTTGACCAAGATTTGTTGCAATAGGTCAGTAGCAGTTAGAATTCAGTTAGTAGTGGACCTTTGATGTAAAGGCATAAGCCTATTTATAGATCTATTTTTGGGAAATTGAGGAGAGTGGTATGTGAGTAGTTGTGAGCAATTGTATGTGATTGTATGGGATAAGATCTGGTGCAATCTATTTTGTGGATAATTTTCTGTCTTAACGGTGATTTTATCCGGGTTTCTTCTTGAAGTAAGCAGTATCTGGTTTTGGAGAAGAATTGTGTAATTGCGCAAGATTAATATGATGCAATGAGTATGGTTCAATTCTTGCCTATTGTTATAGATTTATTATGATGCTGCGACTCTGTTTTGTTACAGTGGCATAATATAGATGCGATTCAGTCTCTTTCTGCTATCTTGATGCAATCTGTTGTTTTTATGTTGATACAATCCCTGTTTCTGTAACTATATGATGCGCTATGAGTAATGATGTTCTATGAATAATTATGTGGTATTGTGATACTATAATGATTGCAAAATTTATGGTGTCCCTCCATCGGATCCCCATACCCTCCTCTCCCACTATTGAAAACTCGGTTCTGACAGCTCTCCCTTGAACACCTCGGGTGAGACCTCGTCTCCTCCGCAGATGTTGCTGGGCAGGGTAAAACCTATCTGGTCCGATGCTCAGGGAGATTGTGTTGTAGGGTGTCGACAGAGTGGGAACCCCTGTTGATGAAGCTTTGTTGTTAGGCTTCACCAACACACATATCAAACCATTAGAGTCCATTGAAATTATGTTGTATAGGTGAATTTTTGAGTTTTTAGAGGTCACGTAGTATTCACGACTGTGATTTCAGTACATCATAAATCATATGCTCTATGCAGTATAGTAACCCATGAATGAAACATGTATTCGTGATTGTTATTAATCCAACCTGTGAATGTTGTGTGAGGCCTTTAGGGAACACGTGAAACCATAAATTTTTACACCAAGAATAAAAATTGAATGGATGGAAAGGAGGAGAAAGGAGATATAACCAACCTGGAACTTGTGGAAATGGAATTGGTCCAACAGTTTGTCCACGGTGATCACCTGAAGTTTGAAGGTAAAACTTGCCAAATATAGTAAATTTTCCAAATGATATTCCATTTTGAGTTTTTGAACTATTTATAATAAAAATTTCAAATTTTTTACTCATTGTCTATAGTTTAAATCAGTTTTTAATGTATGGACTAATACCATTGTATTTTTCTAGCTGGAACAAGTTCTGGATCATCAAAAAGTTGTTTTTCCTTGCATATAGGGTAGGATTTGGTCCTCATTGCAGATTTTTCACTTATACCTTATCCGTAAATAAACTCTAGGATCAATTTTCCGTCCATGGACTATGGTGTAAAACCACTTTTACCTCATACACATCATTGTTTCTCCATGGATAATCTAACCAACAACAGATAAGTTCACCTTCGAAAGATTCACCTTCAACAGGTTCACCTTGACAGGATCGCCTTCGACAGGTCCTCCTAGACATACAACATACTAACATGCTCTACGACAGTTGAACTTCTGAACCATTATAACTTATTTATAAATGAACGTAACAGGTAGTCACCGAAGCATCTCAGCATCCTATATAAGCATGTACATTAATGTAATATACATATATATGATTCCTCCATCTTTCATGGAACATAAGTAATAAATTAAGGTTTGCTAAGATTCCGCAGTAATAAATTAGTTCGAATTCTTGTATATTGTCTGTGTGTATATTTCTTGTCGACCTGGTGTGCCTCCTGATTTACTGATTCTTTTATATGCTTCTTCCACAACAAAAATCGACTCATTCAATCGACTGTTGTCCCTAGCATGCACGTGGGAATGGTCTAGATCATTGGTATCAGAGAAAGATCTTGTTCAGAGTATTAATTTATATAAGTGTTGATGTATTTGTAACTTTGGAATGTATTCACTTGTATATCTTATGTATTGTACCCTAATGCTTATTCTGGGATGTATCTATAATGTAATTAAGGCATTCCATGCCCTGATGTTCCGATCGGGAGATTCAATAATGTAGACAAGTCATGTAAAGTCATTGAGGTTAACCTCCCATTGTAATTCATGGCAATAGTCCCCACAATTGAGTCAAGGTCAACCCTCCTTGTTAATTGGAGGGAAAAGTCCCCGCAGTTGTGGGGCACTAGGTTTATTAGACTCTCCTAGAAAAGTCAGCCCTGGTAAGTAATTGTTAAGTGAGGCAGACTTGTTGGAGTGGACATAAAGTGAACGGAAGAATATAAATAGAAGTGAGGCTCTCCTCATTTCTACACATCACAGACACTCACTCACTGGGGTGCATGAGTGAGAGAGGAGAAGCTCTCTCAAGTGAGAGAGAGAGAACAGTGATTGGAGATCATCTTTTATGTCTTTGGATTTTACTGCTTCCAGTGTTGCTCATTCTATCTCTGAGGAAGTTGCGGGGTTTTTTGCTTTATGGTTTCCCTGACGAAAATTTCTTTGTGTCTCCTGTCTCTTGTGTTTATTTTTTTGCATGTTATTCTCTCATATAAGATCCTAAGATCATATTGCTTAAATGATAAAAATCTAACATGGTATCAGAGCTAACCTGAGAAGAAGATACTATGCAGCTCTGGAATCTAGGGTTTCTTAATTTTTGGATCTCTCTCCACAATCCATCAGAAAAATAAGGCTAGGCTAACTCTCCATTGAAGGTCACATCTTTCTATCGAAGCAAAATTTGATTCCGGGCATTTTTAGTTTTTGGTGGGGGAAATTAGGGATTTTTACAGAAGAGGAATTTTTGAGTGAGCCCAGCATAGGATTTCTCTCCTTATCAAAATCAAAGTTTAGAGACCTGGATCGAGATTTTTGGTTGGGTGAAAATATAGGAAAGTCAAACCCTAGTTTGACCCCAAGCCTGAAAAAACCCTAAAATACTGAAACTGATAGTTTTGGTAGATTCAGTATATATCGAGATTGGAGAAGGCTCAGGTGCCAAAACTTTCACAAGTCGATGATAAATTCCATATGTACTTTATATCCAATTTTAAGACTTTGATATGATATATGCTAGGAGATATGATTCCTTCAAGTTAGGGTTCCAGCCTCTCATAGGATTCCTCCCCAAAGAGAACACCTCGAGAAAATTGCTATATCTCGGGATGCGAAGGTCCAAATGAAATTTCTCAAGATTTTCCAGAAAGGGCATGGACTTTAATTTCTGTGACAAAATGTTTGGACCCCGAAGATGAAACAGTGACACGTGGCAGTCCGTACAACTTCGCTATCCTGAACAGTCCTGAAACTGGTCACCTGGGGACAACACTCATAAGTCCCAATTGGTGAAACCAATGCTGATGAAACCTATGGTGTTGGAACAAGGACATACGAGGATACCTCAGTACAAAATTTCTAACACATATGAGCATTATTTTTGGAGATACCATAGAAACAGTATCAGGGATTTCTGTAGAAGAAATTGGTAAACTAGGGCTTCCTGTTCTGGGAGCTCCCCTCCACTATTTTCAGAAAAGTAGTACATTGGACAACTCGACTTGAATAGGTATATATTTATATCCAATCATATCTAAAATATTCCAAGTTTTAAAAATTATGTTTTCTCTGACAAACCCTAGATCAGCCAGATCCGGAACCAGGATGGACACCTCAAATTGGTAAGATCTAATATGTTTCTATTTACAGTTGAGGTTCTCATTTCAAGATGACTATTCACACTAGCTTGATGAAAATCTTGGTGAGGCTGACAAGTTCTAAGCATGGAAGTATAGGATCTCACTAGTTCTTGAAGGAAATGAATTGGACACCTAATAAGTAGAGAGGTTCCAGTTCCAGAGGAAGATGAGGCTAAAAGCCTTACACAAGAAGAACTTGGTCAAGGCCAAGAAGATCATTGCTGATTCAATGAAGGATCACTTATACCACAAGTTTATTCCCTAAAGACACCAAAAGAGATGTTTGATTCCTTGACCAAGTTATTTGAAGGAAAGAACATAAATCAAAAGATGACTTTGAGAAACTAGTTGAACAATGGGAAGATCCAGAATGCAGAGACCATACAGTCATACTTTACGAGGGTCTCTGAAATCAAAGAATCATATTGAAGCAGTAGAAGAAGAAGTGGAGAATGCGGAAGTTGTGATAACCACCTTGAATGGCCTCCTAGGATCATGGGATTCATTCATTCGAGGAATGTGTTCCAGAAGGAAGTGATTACTTTCAACAGACTCTGGGAAGAGTACGGACAAGATGAAGCTCGACTCATAATAAGAGAAAAGAAGATGGGAGCAACTGAATATCAATATTTCACGATTCAAAGAAGATACCTCAAGCGATGAGGAATATGAGCAACTCAATTCTTAAAGATCCTCTTATCCATATTAAGCATTTGGATAAGAAATGATGTTGTTGTGAATGAAGAAGATGATGAAGCTGAAATAAGGAGTCTACCCACGAAACAAATAAATATAAGTATTCAATTTCCATTTCATGATATTATTTTTTTATGCATTTGTTTATGTTCATTTGATGTGTTATGCATGATAGAATGTTTGCATTAATGATAGTATACTACTAATATGCATGTGATGGGTAAGTAGCTCGTGGTGCTATACAAAGCTCCATTTCTACTTATCTAGAATGAAACCTCTTTGCTGACATATTGGATTAGTGCACAATCTCAATGATGTCTAGGTAGAGATGGAAGGAATCTAGAAAAGTTTCCGTGAGATATGGATGAATGTTGTATTGGATAAAATAGTTGCATGATAATATATTTATGCATAATAATTTTCCACTATGAATATTTTTTATGAAATTTTTCTAACCATACATATGCATTTGACTTGTAGGAAAGATCGTGTACAATCACCTACAAGCAAAGAAGGATGAGACTTGTTCCGAAGAACAAGTGACGAAAGTCCAAGATGAAGAATAATATGATGAATGCAACGACATCATTGATGCAGAACCTTCCAGCTATGAAGAAGTAGCCAAGAAGATAGGGAAGACCAGTTCAAGAAGAATGATGTCTAGGATGCAGTATCAAGACCTGAAGGGAAGTTTGTAGTTCCATCATGCAATAGAAGGAAACATTGTGGGATACAAGGAAAGATTCGTAGCATGAGGCATAGACTATGAAGAGACATTTGCAGCCACTAGAAATACACATGAGAGGAAGAATCATGTGTGCTTATGAAAGAAGGCCTTGTACTAGCTCAGAAGGCACCCATGGGATAACACATACATGAGGAGCTTGAAGATCACCTAGAGTGATGAAGATCTTAACCTTTTCTACAAGGTTGAAGATCAAATCCTATAGAGGATGACAAGCTCACAAATGGGTGCGAGAAGAACATAAAATATCTTGGTATCCAGTGACCCTAGATGGATACATAGAATATTAGTAGCAGAGGAGGCTACTTGTCACTCTAGTATAGAATGTTTCAGTACATAAAGTACAGAAGGAAGAGGGAGAATGATGCTCCGCTTCAGATGGAGTAACTACAGAAGATCCTAAGGTTTGACATGGTATGATAGGATGGATAGCTTACTGATGACTCTAGGATTTACTGAGAGTAAAGAAAATTCCAACCTTTTCTTTAAGGTTGAAGGTGGAAGACCAGTGATGCTCCTGTTATATGTCCATGACTTGTTCCTCATAGAAAAGAGGAACTCATTAAAGATGCAAGAAGGAGACTTGCTGCGGAGTTCGAGATGAAGGACTTGGATATGATGCACTACTTTCTAAGCATGGAGGTCTGGCATAATGCGGATGAAATATCCCTGGGATAAGGGAAGTATGCAGTAGAGATCCTGAAGAGGTTCAAGATGATGACCACACCTATGGAATCGAACCTAAAGATATTGAGTGTTGCTTCATCAGAGACGGTTGATGCCACGATGTATCGTCAGATGATTTGTTCCTTGATGTACCTGAAAAATACGAGACCAGATATTTTCTTTGCTGTGAACACATTGAGACATGTTCACTTGATGTTTGCAAAGAATGCAGTGAGGTACCTAAAGGGTATAGTTGAGTATGGGCTCAAGTATGATACAAATCAGAATATTAACTTGGAGGGTTCTGTGGATTTGTATTGGGCAGGAAGTGCCATTGATAGGAAGAGCACCTTGGGGTGTTTCTTTAGTATGGGATCAGGTTTGATCTGTTGGTTTAGTAGGAAGCAATCCTGCATACCATTGAGTACATCTGAAGCGGAGTACGTTGCAACTTGTTCAGCTAGTTATGAGGCAGTATGGCTAAGGAAGCTACTGTCTGAGTTATTTGATCTTCCATTGGATGCTACTTATGACAACCAGAGTTATGTGAAGTTGTCTGAGAACCCGGTGTTCCACGGCAATTCGAAGCACATCAAGATCAAATATCACTATATCAGGGATATGGTGCAGAGAGGAGCAGTGAAGCTCCATTATGTTGCGACAGACAAGTAGATAGCAGATGTCTTGACCAAAACACTAGCCAAGGTGAAGTTTGAATACTTCAGAAAGAGGATTGGTTTTATTTATATAGAAGATACTTCCAAGAAGAAGTGACGGGACACATTTGCAGTATCCATTCCAAGCATGGTAGGAGGATCCTTTCCATGGCTATGGATGTAAGCGGTGTGTGATGAGCATCGGGATGATGCTTCATTTTCTGCTATGATGATGATCAGGATGATCATTTGATGATGATAGGCATTAGGAGGATGTTGTGATGAGTATCATGACGATACTTTGTGGATATACTGTATAGATAGCATGTAAAAGTTCTTGAGAGACTCGATACTCTGTGCTCAGATGCTCTTTCGAGGTTTTCCTAAAGGTTGGCCGTGGATAGGTTGTGTAGGTAGCATAGAAAAGATCCTGGGAGATCCTATAGTCTGTGCTAGGATGCTCTTTCGAGGTTTTTCTACTAGAGGCATGTAATCATCCCTGGAGATCTGATAGGTTGAGATATGTGCTCGTAAAAGTCCTGGGATGCTCTTTAGAGTTCTTGCAGGTTGCTCCTTTAAGGTTTTTCCTGACCACATAGAAAATATCCTGGGAGATCTTATAATCTGTGCTAGGATGCTCTTTCGAGGATTTCTAGTGGTAGTCACATAGAAAAGATCCTGGGAGATCCTATAGTCTGTGCTAGGATTCTCTTTCAAGGTTTTGTGGTGGTAGTCACATAGAAAATATCCTGGGAGATCCTATAGTTTGTACTAGGATGTTCTTTCGAATTTTTGTGACGGTCACATGTAGAAGATCCTTGGAGATCCTATAGTATTTTCTAGAATGCTCCTTCAAGGTTTTTTTGACGCACGTAATTAGTCCTGAGGATTCCACAGTATGGCCAAAGATGATCAAGACCTTCAAAATCCATTCTCTGTGAGAATGGAGGCACCTAGTGAGTTACCAAGAAATTCATTCCTTCTAGGTCAGAAAATCAGCTTAGTGCTGAGAATCCATTCTATGGGAGAATGGAGGCACCTGGTCAGTTACTAGGAAATTTCTTTCGATCTGGGACTGACACTTAGCCTAGAGATAAGAGCCATTCTTTGAGAACGAAAGATGTAAGTGTTAGGCGGGCCATTCTGACATGGTTCTTGGATGTGTTCCTCTCATGGTTAGATATAAGTACTGAATATGATGAAGACCTACCTAGAGGCTAGGCCTACAACCAACATGAAAACAGGTTGGCTCTGTAGAATTTCCTGTGACGAGAAGAATGAAGAGATAGCACCATTTGATTGAGATAGTGGAAGCATTGATGATGATGATGATCCATATCAAGTGATGATCTAGACTTGATGAATATTACTTGACGATGAAGATGAATTGACAATGAAGATCACTTGAGGACGAAGATGACTTGATGATGATCCAGATGATACAAAGAATAAGACTTGTGCTAATAAATTGTGTTGAGAGAATACCTTCCTAGTTAAGAGGGGTTGTTGATGTATTTGTAACTTTAGAATGTATTCACTTTTATATCTTATGTATTGCACCCCGATGTTTATTCCATGAATTATCTACAATGTAATTGAGTCATTTCATGCCTTGATGTTCCGATCGGGAGATTCAATAACATAAGCAAGTCATGTAAAGTCATTGAGGTTAACCCTCCATTGTAACTTAGGGAAATATTCCCCACAATTGAGTCAAGGTTAACCCTCCTTCTTGATCGAAGGGAAAAGTCCCCACAGTTGTGGGGCACTAGGGTTATTAGACTCTCCTAGAGACGTCGACCCTCGTAAG
Organism: Pseudotsuga menziesii; assembly: GCA_001517045.1. Taxonomy (NCBI): domain Eukaryota; kingdom Viridiplantae; phylum Streptophyta; class Pinopsida; order Pinales; family Pinaceae; genus Pseudotsuga; species Pseudotsuga menziesii. Next base: position 35,841 of record LPNX010265201.1, read on the forward strand.
TAATTTTTAAGTGAGGCCAACTTGTTGGAGTGGACATAAAGTGAATGAAAGAATATAAATAGAAGTGAGGCTCTCCTCATTTCTACACATCACACACACTCACTCACTAGGGCGCATGAGTGAGAGAGGAGAAGCTGTCTCAAGTGAGAGAGGGAGAGAAAAGCAGTTGGAGATCATATTTTCTATCTTTGGATTTTACTGCTGCCATTGGTGCTCATTCTATCTCTGAGGAATTTGCAGGGTTTTATCCTTTATGGTTTCCCCAAGGAAAATTATTTATGGCTCTTGTCTCTTGTGTTTATTTTTGTGGATGTTATTCTCTCAGATAAGGTCCTAAGATCATATTGCTTAAATGATAAAAATCTAACAATAAGCACTTCCGTCAAAGTTATTTAACTTATGCATGTTCAAACACGCTCACAAACTCAACAACACAAGCAAACACTTCCTTCGACTTCATAAAATATGGTCAAAGAAGAAGACAATAGACATACAACTAAAGAGACAGAGCAACTCATATAAAAATTAATGGCTCACCAGTGAACCGAAATGTTCTCCCATTTCAGCAAGATTCTCATGCGAGCCATTGCGAACTCTGGGGAATCCTTGACCCGATATCACTCTGATAAAATCAGCTCCTTCAAAGTGCAAATGAATTTGGATATACCAAACCTTGATAGAAATATTAACGTGGAATCCATTGACAATTGGGTACAACAATTGGAATCTTACTATGTGGTAAATCAGCTCTCTGAAGCAGAAAAAATCACCATTGCATCCTTGAAGATGTCAACCTCCATGCACTGCTGATCCAGGAGGATCTAAAAAGGCCAATTTTAAAAATCATTATATTGCAAAAAAAAATAGTACCATGTCGAATAGCTCGTCAATCCGATTCCAACAGTGTAAACCGCGTGTCAAACGAACTCCAGATGCAAAAGATATTACGTTTTGAAGTTTGGCCCCAACAGGGAAAATTTTGGCTGAAGTGCCACGTGGTAGTCAAAAAGTGCATTCTAATGACATGGCATTATGATGTGGCATGATGATGTTTCATGCTGACATGGCATGATGATGTGGCATGATGACATGGCATGGTGATGTGGCATGATGACATAGCATGTTGATATTGCATGATGATGTGGCATGCTGACATGGCATGATGAAGTGGCATGATGACTAGCATGCATGCATTTGTGCTTGAAATGAGTTTTAGGAGATTCATGTACTTACTCATGAGAAATTGTAAAATGATTAATATTTGAAGGCAGTGGAAAAATTACTCACATATTACTCATTTATTTTATTCCTTGAGTTGTTATGAAGTTAATGCATGGTTGTAACCAAAAACAAACATGCCATATTTGTAAAGAAGTTGTAACAAGTTGGTTTATGGTTGAAAAACCAACATGCTATTTAAAAAATGGATTTTGTTATGTAATGGATTATTGTTGGATTTTGTAAATGTCATTATGGGGAGGTAACTAAATGTGAAAACCCATGGGCATGTGGGCATGAACCATATTTTTGGTTTATGTTCTTAAAAGCGAAACCAATTTGTAACTAATCCCAATTTGGAGAATCGCATGTATCATTCCACCAAGAGTAGCTTCTCCTATTTAAGCACTTGTCATGTGCATTTGAAGGGAGCTCAAGTTTGGAGAGATGTAGCCCATAGAGTAAGTAAGCATCTAAGAGGCCCCATTGGGGTTCTCCATTGGAGAAGCTCATGGAGAGGCTCCAACCTTGTAGTTCCAGCTCAGAGAGTAAGCATGGCTCCATCATGTCCGAAGGTGATCCAGCGTAGGAGACAAAGAAGCAGAGTCAGTTCGAGGAGGCAACATTGCAATTTGCATTTGAAGGCAAGTAGCGACCATCTACACTCTCATCCCGAAGGACAAAGGTGAAGGGATTGGTTGGTAAGAGTGTGACTTTGGTTTTATTGATGCACTTGTCATGCAAACATATTGTCGTCTATTGAGACTATCCTGTAGAAGATTGTGTGGCGTAGCTCGAGGTTCGTGGCTCGTAGAGTCAGTTGAAAGAGTGCGATTTGCAACATTATGCAAGTCTTTGATCCGCTCGAGGTTTGTGGCTTGTAGAGTTAGTTGAAAGAGTGTGATTGGATACATTGGGAAAATATCTTCATGTCCAAGTTTGGAAACTTCTCGAGACAAAGGAGGAAGGCATTTGCTTGCTTGATTTCTGCAGTCTTCGATTGAGTCCTATAGCTTGTGCACTTATGTGACCCATCAGAGGCAGTTATGGTGCGGCGGTAGAGACGAACAGATGATGAAGACTCTGTAGGGGAATCTGTTGTGATGTATCTTATGTATTTGTGCATCTTTGCAATGGATTGGTCACTCTATTTTGGAGTAGGCCCAGAGACGTAGCCAGGAGATCTGGTGAACTCCGTAATCAAATTGTGTCCCTAATGTGCTTGAATGATTTTTCATTTTCATGTAGATGATTCTATGTTACACACATATATTATGCTCACATTCACTTGCACTAACATCAGAAAAATGATCCTATTGGTCCCGATTGTTTCGAGCAGGTTCGATGGCTTTCCGGGCTCGCCCCCGGGATCAGATCAACTGCTGGTGGGAGAATCTACAGACAAAGATGGAAAAACAAGAATGTCCCATAGAAACATGGGTAAAATTCATGAATATTCCTTAAAGTAGTTCTATCCACCCTACTAACTTGAAAAATAATATAAGAAGTGGCAGCAGCTAAGGCAATGGAAAGACCATTCCGTACAGAGCTACACTAACAAGTTTTATCGACCCATGGCTAGACTTGGCATCCAAGAAGAAGAGAAATTGCTTATACTAAAGTACGTCACCATTTTATCCCCATACATTCAACAAGACATGGAGTTTCTGACTTTCAACATGCTTGTGGATGCATTTCATTACACCAGCAAGCTTGAAGCTTAACAACAAGGAAAATCACATTTCGCGAATAAGCCAACAGGTTGAAAATCTGACAAGAAGTCACCAGCCGACTCTGACAATTTCAAGAAACCTTCTCAGCCGATCCGCCCAAATCCCGATCATCAAAAGAATAACTTTCAAAAAGAGAAGAGGGATCGCAACAAACAAGCTCCTACCAGAAATGGTGTGATTATCATGGTTCATCTTGGCATGATATGTCAGAATGCAAAGCTCGAAAGAATTTTTTGGCAAAATTGTCGACATCCGACTTTCTCGACAAAAAACTAGTAGAATATAATCCAAATGCATCAACTCTCTTGGCTTCGACCTCAACCACTCCGACAGCCTCGACCATCCTTGATGAGGAGGAACGAGAGTGCCTATTCCATACATGGATATGGGTTTAGAATAATCCATTACATCTAATTTTGTATAATGGTAGCCATAAGAGCTTCGTCTCTAAATATATTGTGAATAAATTAGGTCTTGTCACCACTCCACATCCTTATCCTTACAATATCGGTTGGATGAAGGATGGGAAGGGACTAAGGATCACATGATAATGAAAACTATCTTACTTCATTAATCCCTTTGAAGATGAAGTACTATGTGACATGGCACCACTTTCCATAGCTGACACTCTATTCAGTAAACCCTACCTATGGGATCGACATGGTACATATCAGTCACGAACTTAGAAGGTGTAACGTCCTCGACCCTCCGACCGGGCAAAAGGACGCTACTAACACCAAACAAAAGGGCAAACAACCCCATGAACATGAACAAACATCAATGCTGAAATAAAAAGCTTAACATAATACATACAAGGATGCATGGTTACTCAACATTCAACAGAAGCAAACATATACATTCCAGCATTTAGCATGTTCATCATTAGTTTTGGCTGAGAATTCGCAGTTATTGCTGATGGCATCTTGTGGAGAATCTGCGGTCAGTAAATGTATATCGTCGATGTTTCGAGCCATCCTTGGCTCATCTTTAGGACATTTATCGATGCCTGAGATGATCAATGAATCTTTATCTTTATATAAATACAGATCAGTCATAGGAATCTAATAGCTAGGGTTTCATGAATAGTCA